>VMDR010036360.1:0-10517 GCA_007922815.1 Macrotus californicus | reverse complement strand
ATCCTTCAATGGGTGAATGGTTAAAGCCTGAGACATCCATACTACAGGATACCATTCGGCAATAAAAAGAAACAAATGATTGACACATGAAACAATTTGCATAGAAACTGAGTAGGAAAAAAAGCCAATCTCCAAAAAGAAGTTAAAATATTTCTTCATTTATATGATATTCTCAAAATTACAAAATTATAGAAACAGGGAACAAAGCAGTTGCAAGGGGTTAGGGAAGTGCAGGGAGGGTGAGTAAAATGGGTGTGACTATAAAGGGGTGGCTCTGTAGATGATGGAACAATTCTGTACCTTGATCAAAATGGTGGTTACAGGAATCTACACATGTGATAAAACTGCATAAACGACACACACACACAAGTGCAGGTAAAACTAGTGAAATCTGAATAAAGTCTGCGGATGGCACAATGTCAACATCCTGGTTTTGATACTTAACTATAGCCCTGTGACATATTATCACTAGGGGAAACTGAAGGAAGAGTCATGGGACCTCTCAGTACTGTGCTTTGCAGTCTCCTGTGAATCTGTAATTATTTCAGTTTTAGTGTATGTGCTACCAAAGCAAGCACTGTAATTATTTCAAAATTTAAAAAAAGTACTTGGTCCTATTTTTGAAAACCCCATAATCAATATACTGTTTCTCATTTTTCATTCCTCATTTCTCCCAGCGAAGTCTGGATAAACTTTTCCTTCCTTTCAACTCCACCCCAAACCCCATATTTCCAGTCAAGGTTTCGCATAACAACTAGGATGCATGAGAAAGTCACTGTTCCCACCATCCAATTCTGCACACAGACAATTCCTAGACACTGAGAATTAAATTATAACCACTCCAAAAGTTTTTCCACTGGCACTTGGGAAGTGCCAAATAAGGGCTTTCTCACAATTATTTAAAGGTATATTAAAATGTTCTTAAGTAATAACTAGATTAGCCTAAGTCAGATTTTCCAAGAATAGCATCTATATTGTGTTGGATGTTTTTGGTAACTGCAGTGATGAAATTAGCAGATGGTCAGGTGACCGTCATTAAAAACTCTCCATGACTAAATAGCATAACGAGCTTTATTAATCACTGAGTCTAATGTCTGCCAAACAGGAGAGAAACAATATTCCAGCAACCTATTTTTAAAGGGTAACAAGTTACCTGAATGAAGACACAGCAGAACTTTCAAATAACATTTAAATTCTATCCAGATAGTGGTACCAACAAATATTTTATTCCAAGTAGCACTCCAAGTAAAATAACTCATGGCAAACATAACTGTTCTCTAGAGAATGTTTATAATATCTACTGGGCAGTCTGTTTCAGTAATAAAATAATAGAGAGTAAAAACAGAATCCCCGCATTAATTAGGTAACTGATTAAACAGAACAATTATCTCTTATCCATATGTTCACTCATCACTTTGATGATAAGCTACAGAGAAACAAATATCAGGCAAGCTTATCAGCCACTGCACTCTTCAGAATTAACTTTTCTTCAAAATGATGAATGAATTGTGGTCCTTGCCCTCAACAAGCTACAGAGCACTTTAAAAAGTAACTGTAAGTATGTATGTTATAGGGTAGCAAGTAGAGATATATGCAAAGGCCTACTCTAAGTCATTGTCAAATAGAACCCCTGGCCTATCAGTTCCCAACTATCTTCCCTGTCACCTCTAAAAACCCTAAGGAAGCAACACAGGAAATTGACTCGATGTCCCAGAGAAGATGCCTGAGTTAGCTCTGATTACTCCGCAAGACCATACATAAATTTGATTCACATTACTCGTTTTACAACATCTACTCTTCTCCATCAAGACAGGAACAAGGTAACGTGTACAACATATATTTGTGTCAGTATGTGCAATCCAAAATGCAATGATATGGTTATCCACTATATGGTTGCCACTGATGTGGTTACCTATTAAGCAACTTATAACAAATGGGGACTCTACATGATCTTGCTACACCACAGGTATATGCTATTCTACAGAAGTTTAAAGTTTTTATACTTTTTCCTCATATGGGGAAGATAAACCTGTTTAAAGTGAAAAATGACCTAAATTATACTTAGATGCATTATAGAAACATAAAAAGTAAGTTTTCATTATTATACTGGATGGTATTTTTTCCTTTTGATTGACTTTTTTCCCTGTTATTTTATGTGATAAACATTTAAGAATAATCAGGAAAAACACAGAAAGAAGTAACAAACAGCAGAGCAAAGAATATAAAAGATAATTTAAAGAAGTCAACCAAGATCCTTTAGCAGCATCCTTTTAAGAATGTGTTATCCAGCCCTGACTGGTGTGGCTTAGGGGTTGGGTGTCATCCCAAAAAGCAAAAGGTCACTGGTTCAATTCAGGGTCTAGGCACATGCCTAGGTTGCAGGCCAGGGCCCCAGTTAGGGGCATGAGAGAGGTACACATAGAAGTTTTTCTCCCTCTCTTTCTCCCTCCCTTCCCCTTCCTCTGAATGAATGAATGAATGAATGAATGAATAAATAAATAAATAAATAAAATCTTAAAAAAAAAAAAAAAAGAATGTGTCATCCAGAAAATTTCCAAATGTGTCACCAAATGGTGTTTTGCATGTCATCATGTTGTGGGGTAGTGACCTACAGTGACAAGAACTATTATCCAGACCCCTCTCCACTGAAGATTCTTTTATTAAACAAGCATACCCTGGACATTTACTAAATGCACAGATAAAAATACTACACATTCCAAGAGAGCTTATATACCATTTGAAGAGGTGAAACCATCACCATCAAATACTTTTAATAACAAGGGCACTGATTAACTAAACAATGGAACAAAGGGGTAGAATTGATGGCAGAGTGAAAAATGAGTTGGAAAGGGCACACTGGAACTCCCAAAATGCCTGACAAAGGAGACTGCTTCACTCTGAAAGCAATGTGTACTCACAATAAATTTTTAAGCTAGAGTGCATAACAAAAACATTATTCTCAATTGCGGTAAAATATAAAAATAAAGAATGCATTCAAGCAGGTTCATGTATTTTTTTTCTCAAAACGGCAATAAAGATACAAAAAGGACAAAAAGATAATCACTATACATTAATAAATTATAGAGCATAATAAATCTGAACACAATGCACATTTGTTTATTTAACAATCACATACTATGTACCAGACGCTGTTCTAAGCACTTTACAAATGTTGACTGGAGGCCACATCATGGCTGCTACAACTCCAGGAATCTCAGACAGAAAAACCTGCCCAGAAATTCCCAGCAAGCTTTTGCTTACAACTCAGGAAATAGACTTTATTTGTTGGTGTGTTTTTTAACTGAGCACAGTATCACCCAAAAACAAAATCAATGTTATTTTGTTATTAGTAAAAAATTAAGGGAGAATGGATGTTGAGTGGGCAATGACAGTTTGCTATGAGCAGCCATTTCTTAACTTCTCAGTAAATAATTCTTATCACGATATCTTCTTTTTGGGTCAAGAGCATTCAAGTTTTTATTCATCATAAAGAACTTTAAACAACTAAGCCATACTAGATACTATGACTTCAGTTTCTCAATCTTATAAATAGTCAACATGTTTAGTAACATATGGATATATTTTATTTTTTTTAATATTTTATTTATTTATTTTTAGAGAGGGGAGAAAGGAGGAAGAAAAAGAGGGAGAGAAACACCAATATGTGGTTGCCTCTCATGCGCCCCCAACCAGGGACCTGGCCCGCAACCCAGGCACATGCCCTGACTGGGAATAGAACTAGAGACCCTTTGATTTGCAGACCAGCACTCAATCCACTGAGCCACACCAGCCAGGGCTGCATATATTTTAAATATAAGCTGAAAACCATGATCTTATCAGACCATTACAAAATAACTCAAAGGGCAATCAGACATTTCCCTGTCCATTGTTTTGTTATTAGCTATAATATTTCACTTATTTAAAGATCAGTTTATGACATTCTTAACCATCTAAAACAACTAAAAACAGGATGGAAGCAAAAATGCCCAGTAAGTCAAAACATTTATTTTAATTAACGTTTATTGGTCACTTCAATAAATATAATCATAATGTACTATATAATTTTAAAGGTGTAATATTAGAGACAAAAGTACAATGTTAAGAGAATACAAAGAAAGGAATGATGGACTCTGACTTCGAGGGGCAAGGGGAGAAAAAGTGCAGAAGCACTCTGGTGGGGGTGGCATTGGAGCCTGCAGGCAGATCTGATAAGGAGCAGGAGGACTTGCTGTCCTGGTGCAGCCCTGTGTCTGGGAACAGACAAGCATTCTGGTGCAGCTGGCACAGTCAGGGCATAGAGAGATCTAGTGATAGAGCTAGAAATATAGGTTCAGTCCAAATTCAGGTTCAATGGCAAATTGTTTCAGAAAGCTCTCTCATGGTAGGGAAGGATGGATGGAATACAGAGTTAAATGACCAAATACAACATGACCAGTCTTCTTTTCTCCCACTATCTCTTTAAGACTCTTTCTAAACTTCTCACATGGTATGGAAGTCTCTTCACATTTGGGCACCTAAGTGCCCTCTGCTATTTATTTTGCTTGGAATACTTATACACACTCTTTCTTCCACTAGCTAGCTTGCCTTTATGCATCCTTTGATATTTGGCTCAAATGAGAACACCTGTCACTTCATCGAAATTGAATTCCTTCACTCTCCTAATTACCAAACCCCGGCCAGTTCCCCGTGGGGTTCCCACCACACCTTGTCTACCCCAACACTTATCATACTAGATTAATTATTGACTTTTGTCTCTTACCACTTGCATATGAGCTTGAGGATACATCTCTGTACCTTTGCATCTAAAATGTGATAAATGTTCGGTGCAAGTTTATCAAATACAATAAATGAGAGGGCTACTTTAATAATCTAGAGAAAGGAAAGGTGCTAAAGCATGAAAGTGGAAAATGAAAAGGTTAGGACAGATACCAAAGCTCATGTTTCACTAATAGGAGAAAACTTCAGGGCCCCGCCTTAATCTATTCTTATTTTAAGGATAATTTTAATAAACATGGTCATTAGGTCTTATAACCTACAAAAACATATTTTTAGTAAAGAACCTGAGTAATTAAGAAAAGGTTAAGTTATAGGGAGCATACGTCTGCTTAACGAGATAGAGAAACATGTACTATTTTCAAAATGTTTTTGTCCAAATAAACATGAGGCTGGTTTTTTTTTTTGCACATAAACATTTTACTGACATACTGTGACAGACTGCAGCAAAACAACCTCATACACTGTTCATGAGGGTACAAATTTATACAACTTTTATAAATATTAATTATCAACAGCTCTAAAAATTTAAAAGGGTATATCATTTGGTCCAGTAAATCCACTTATAAACAGTTATCTCATAGATATGAGGTGTTCTAAATGAAAGACATTCTTTCACTTAATACTGTTTGTAACTGCAAAAGACTAAACAACCCACAAACCTATCAATAGCGTTATAGCTAATTAATCTGTGTTTCATCCATACACTGGGAAAATATAGAGCAGTACAAAAGAATAAATCTACATGCACCTACATGTTAATATCCTGAAATATTATGTGAATAGTGTAATTTGCATAAACAAATATTTATGAAAAGGACATATTTGCACATATTTAATATGCCTGTAAGTTTATAGAAACAGTTTGTCAGGATAAACACCCACTTTTGAACACTTCCCTTAAGTAGAAGAACAAAGGACTCTGGACAGCATGGCTCGGTTGGAGTGTCATCCTATAACCGAAAGTTTGTGGGTTCAATTCCTGGGCAGGGCACATGCCTAGGTGGCAGGTTTGTTCCCTGGTTATCCAGGTGCATACGGAGGCAACCAATTGATGCTTCCCTCTCACAACGTTGTTTCTCTCTCCCTTCCCCTGTCCCTTCCTCTCTCTCTCTAAAAGCAATGAAAAAAATGTCACTGGGCCCTAATCAGTGTCCCTCAGTTAGTTGGGTGTCATCCCACAAAGCAAAAGGTCGCTGGTTCAATTCCCAGTCAGGGCACATGCCTGGGTTTGGTCCTGGACAGGGCACATATGAGAGGCAACTGATTAATGTTTCTCTCTTACATCCATGTTTCTCTCCCTTTTTTTCCCCTCCCTCCTTTCCCTTCTCTCTAAAAATAAATAAATAAAATCTTTAAAACAAAAACATCCTTGGGTGAGGATTAAAATAAAGAAGAGGAATAGAACGAAGGTTTAGGATTAGGTTTTAGGGAGGGTGGTTCTAACTTTTCGTTCTAACTTTTTACAAGAAAAAAATGTATGTACCTATCACATTTACAGTTAATAAAAATAACAACAGACAACAGTATGGTGATTACTAGAGGGAAAGGGTGTGGGGAGAGGTAGAAAAGGATATATGGGGTATAAATGGTGATGGAAAGAGACTTGACTTGGAGTGAACACACAATATAGAGATGACATATCATAGTATTGCATATCTGAAACCTATATAATATTATTAACCAATGTCACCCCAATAAATTCAATAAAAAATAAATTAAGGAAACCATGTTCACAAAAGCCTTACTTGAGAACTGTGCTGCTGAATGATCCCCAGAAAGGTAAAATCTGCCACTCAAAACACATGTAGTATCTGTGCCATTTGTATATATGTGTGTGTGCATGCCTATGAATAAGCCAAATTCTCCCAATACAGGCACACATATTATTTGCATTTAAAGTGTTTCTTGTATTAACTAAACTCCTAAAAGGACAGGCTCACTACAGACAAATCTGGGGCTAGTCAAGCTACCAGCTGCCATGTGCTCCCCACTGAATCTCCAGGATCCAGGCATGAGTAGCCAGAGCTCACACAGACTTAGAATTTCTCCAGGAAACTGACTGCTGGGGTGGAGACAAGCACTTGGTGCAGCAGCTACTTTCTAATCTGATGTGGTGTTTTAGAACGCGGCCTTTCCTTCCCCAGAAATGAGCCTCAATTCCTCTAAAGTTGCCCCAGAGGCAGAGGCAGAGGTGGAGGCGGAGGAAGAGCCTGAGCCTGCAGCAAAGAAGAACCAGAGTTGTAGAAGCCGGCGGGGCCTAGGCCAGACTGCAATGTGGGAGCAGATTTGAAGCCAGTGCCACTCTGGCCTCAATTTGGAGCTGCTCTTGGTGTCTAGTCAGAAACAGGAATCCTAAGCTGAGCTGGGCTTCAGGGGAGCAACCAGAGCCACTAGGAGCAACTGAGCAGGAGTTGGTGTCGGTGAGGTGGGATTCATCTCTGCCCGTGTCACCGTAGTGAACTGAAGTGACTCAGAGGCATCACTCCACAACTGCCTGGAAGCTCCCCTCTCATGGGCCTTCTGATTGCTGGGATGGGAGGTGGGCTCCTACCCCTGGATCTTTCTGCTGGTGCCCGTTCTGCTGCCAGCACTGCCTTTGTAACAGTGGAAAATTATAACCCACCCCACCATTCTTTTGACATTGTTTCTGACTCTGACTAATAGGTAGCTTGTAGGTAGACAGCATGTTTGTAAAAGGATCCTAGGAACTAACTTCAAAACATAAAGTCCCCGACCTTCAGGCATTCCAGCTCTAGGAGATTTGCTGACCTCCAAACGTAAACCCAGGATGATGTAAAGCCAGGAAGACTAAACCAGGACCATCACTTGCTTTACTGAAATGGACTGTGCTCGTCTGCATGTAGAGAACTTTTCAACCCCCTCCCTTGATCTCTTTGTTCTGTTCTCCTCTCCCTATAAAAAAACCCTCTGCCTGGACTGAGATGTGGAGATGGGCTTTGATATAAGAGTCCCCCATCTTCCAGATGGCCAGCATCTGAATAAACCACCTTCCTTTATATCAGCACCTGTCTCTTCAGTATTGGCTTTCAAAGCAGCAGGCAGCCGGACCTGCATTAGGTTACAGCTTGATTTACGTGCCCAAGGCTGAAGAAGAGGACCTTGAGGAGCAGTGCAGCAGGATAAGAGCCTGGCCAAAGGCTGGAGGCCAGCCAAGGCTTAACACAATTTTGCTTCTATACTAGTGGTCTCTCACACTGCCTTGCTGCCATATTGCAAGTTTAGCCTTATTTCCATCCACTGAAATTGTTTTCACCTTAAAGTCAACCCTATTGTTGCTGCAAGTTCTGGGCCAAAAATATCTTCTATGAACCTCAAGAGCAACCTAGACTGGCCCATACCACTCTCCCTGATGATGAGGATCTTCAGGGTGGTCAGCATGGCCTGGTCCATCCTGACCTTTGTCAGTTCCAAGCTCAGCTGCCAGGTCTCACTCTCAACCCTTCACCAGGGAGAACTGCCCATGCATGAGGTGGGGGTCCCGTGGACACACTGGGGACCCAGTTGCCAGCACAAATGGTGAGGGGGGACTGGCTGGGAGTGCACACAGGGGAGAAGAGGGACAGTATGTGGACACCCTCCAATGGGTGCCAACAGGGGAGAGGCCACAGAAGGTGGGGTATGGACATGCTGAGTCTGAGGTGCTAGTGCCAAAGGCAGGGAGTGCTGTGGGTAGTGGGTGTGTGGATGCCCTACAGCGGGCACCAGCAGGGAAATGAGAGTGGCACACAGTGGCCAGGTGGGGGGTGAGGGGATACATGGACTAGCTCCTGTAAAGCTGCTGGTGCCAACCCCTGGGGGTGCAGGATGGGTGAGAGGGGTGGGGTGCATGGACACACTGGGGACCCAGGTGCAAAAGGTGAGGGGGAGGTGGCCAAGGAGCACACAGTGGGCTGGAAAAGGGGGTAAGGGGCACATGCAGGTGCCCTCTAGGGCATGGGGGGGTGGTTGCAGGAAGGCACATGGATGTATTGGGCTGAGGTACCCAGGCCAAAGGCAAGGGGTGGAGCAGGAACACAGTGTAGCCAGAGCCAAAAGGGGGTAGGAGGGATGGACTCCCTGGAGTCCAGGGGCCAGAGCCAAAGGAGAGAGGGCCAGCAGTAAGCATGGGGAGGGAGGAGGGCCCGTACTTCAGGGAACATCAATGGGGAGGGCTTGTTGGGTGGTTGTGGCTGGCAGGGAAGGGGGGACATCATGGTTTCATCCAAATAAACATGAGGCTCTTAAATGAGAAAACCAGACTCCTCAATAATACACAGCTACAATGATTACATTTGTGCCTAATGTACATTTTAATAGATTTTATGATTTTACATAGGTCTGCTCTATGGTGTTTTGCCCTCCCAACCTAGTCAATTTGCATCCTCGAAATGCAGGCTAACTGGGACATATTGGACAAAAACTGTAACACTTTATTTTTCTATTTAACATAGAATCTCTGATTCCATCCCTTTCCCTGGTTCACAAGATTAAATTGCTTTAACTCTGCCCATGATGACCTCATGGCAGTACAACCGACTACTCTGCCCTGGGTACAGCACCTCTTAGATGAGGCTGTCTTAAGAAATGTACCTACCTTTCCTTCCTCCCACCCTCCCTCCCATGAACAGCAGAGTGTCTACTGTATTCCGGGGATGAACAGGCATCGTATCTTATTTTCTACCCCCAGTGACTAGCACAGTAACTTGCAAAGACTGAACATCTGATTAGAGTTTCATAAATGAATAAATGAGAGAATGACAAATGAACAAAGGAATGTATATATTCATGCATATTTGACCCTCTTTCCTATAAGGCAAGGATACTTTTCCAAAGGCCAGTTATCCTTTGCCTAACATTCCTTTATTTTGCCGAAGGTTGTATTACACAACATCTATTCCTATCCATTTCAACTATCTTACAAATGTCAGTCATTCCCGTAAGTTCCCCACTGCAGATCATTACAGTTACGAATGTGGATCCACTAAAATTAGCCTTCCAACAACGTTATTAGTTCTCTCCCTTTCCTATAATGTAACCATTGCAAAATTCTAAGTTCCTTAAAGAACATTAACACAAACTATTAGCACTGGATTTCACTAAAGTTGAGTAAATTGGGATATTTAACTTTAATTAAAAGACAAAGCAGTGATTTGGCAGATGTTTTGAACATTTTAGGGAAAATATTTATGAATATTTAATAATTTCCCTCCTGCCCCAAAATAATTCTTAACCATATGCTTGGGTCCTACTTATAATAAATTACATCAGGTTTTCTTACTACCTCATACCAACAAAAAGTAATTAATGAAAACTCTTCAAACCATTTGTCATAATTATTTCATCCTCCACTTTGGTACCTTCCTTCACAAATCAATTTTCCACACTATTTACTAATATTCTAACAGTAAATGTGAATATAATACTTTGAAATGTTGTTCTCTCTATATCCATCAAATTTATATTACATTTTAAAGAACCAACTCAGACACTCTTCTTACGGGTCATTATTTTATATCTGTCTATAGGACTTTGAAATTTATCAATATTAAAAATTGGCAAAAGATAATGATATTTTACACAAAAATAAAATGGTAAATATTTTACCTTCTAAATGATTTAAAATATTACTATTAAAATAGGTCTGAAAAAAAACTTCTAAAGGGAAAAAACCTATGTATAAGTGCCTCTATTTTCCCACGTCACAGAAAATTCTAAAAACAAAAGAAGAAATGAAAGAGGAG
>VMDR010036359.1:0-10513 GCA_007922815.1 Macrotus californicus | reverse complement strand
GAAATGGAGAAGCCAAGGAAGTTATATGTGTGACCCATGGACATGAACTAAGGGAGGGGGGGGATGAGGGCGGGAGGGAGGTGCAAGGGAGAGGGGAATAAAGGGGAGAGAGAAAATGAGACAACTGTAATAGCATAATCAATAAAATACACTTAAAAAAAGAAAAAAATTTAAATCAACTTGTACAGAATAAATATGTATAGCTGTTTGTATGTTTACCATACCTCACTAAAGTGGTCTAAAAATAAAATAAAAGAAATAAATGTCAGCCTCCTCTATATATCCATGATCATTGTTTTATTTGGCTCACTGCTTTATTTTTTCTTGCTTGCAGGCCACTGTTCTATGTACCAGGACCTTGATATAACAATGTTGCATTTTTGAAATATAAAAGACATATTTAAGTTTAATTTTAGCAGCAGAAAAGGGA
The DNA here is from genome assembly GCA_007922815.1 of Macrotus californicus. NCBI lineage: Eukaryota > Metazoa > Chordata > Mammalia > Chiroptera > Phyllostomidae > Macrotus > Macrotus californicus. The sequence continues at coordinate 10,083 of VMDR010036359.1, read as the reverse complement.
ATATTTGCTTTTTTGAAGGAATGAGTGCGTCTCGGAAGGATAAAACTGTTGTGTATAATGTAACATGAATATGCATTTAAGGCTGTTTAAGCAGGTCTTCCCCTACTCTGGGACAAAGGATTTATTTATTTTTCTTAAGAGAGACTTGTGGATACTTACCCATTTGATAAGAAACTGACAATTTTGTATTTAAATTTTTTTTATGATGAAAATTACTTGATTTTTATTTAATTTTTTTAAAATTACTTTATTGTTGTTCATTTACAGTTGTCTGTATTTTCCCCCCACCACTCCCCCCAACCCCAGCCAATCCCACCCCCCTCCCCTGCTCCCACCCTCCCCCTTGGTTATGTCCATGTGTCCTTTATAGTGTATTTGAATTTTATCTATGCAAGATTGTAGCTGTTGATGTTAATATGAACATCAACATTAGGCTATGATAGTATGTCCATGAAAGGTTCAGAGTAAGGTATGGTTAACTTAAAGGTTAGGGACAAATTTTATAAAAACTTGTGATTTCATTTTAACCCTTAGTTAACATCTCCACATTTGCTCTGAATTCAAGAAAGTTTTTTTCTAATATCCCGAAACAGCACTATCTATTCAGTTCTCTACTTCTTTAAGGATAGATGTCTAGACGCCCTCCTGCACCTCCAATGCCCAAAGGTCATAATAAAAGATTACACTGCCTTTGGTTACCAACCATATTAAAGCTAATACTCACCAAGGCTTCTGCCATACTGTGTGTGGGTATCTCTGAGAGAGAGAGAGAGAGAGAGACAGTTTCCTGGGTGAGCCTAGTTGTTCATCCTCTGGCATTCAAACACCGTTCCTGCTTTTCCAGCTTGGCTGTGTTTCCTCTTTCCTGTCATTCATAAAAAGTATGTGGCTCCATGTTGACTGTATGAATGGTCCTAAATCTTCACCCTTCCCTGTCCTTTGGCATGTAATTTTCAGTACCTTCCTCCTGTGGGACATAATTCCTCACGTGGGGAATTCCTAAATTCATAATTCCTAAAATGGGGTATAATTCCTCATGGCCACATGACTTACTTTGAATAATGGGGTTTCAGTAGATGTGACACCACAGAGGCTTCAACCATCTTTGTGTTATTGAGGTTAATTTTTCTGCACCCCTCTCATCACCACAGGAAATACATTCTAGCCTATTCATTCCAGGAGGAAGATGAGAGACACATGGACTGGAAACACAAACCAGACAAATCTAATCCAGATGCTCCAGATTTGTAAAGAATAATGAATGATTGTCTTCTGAAGCCACTAAGTATTGGGATGGTTTGTACGCAGTTATAACTGACTGACATTCCCTGCTCCCTCGTCACCACAGATGCCAGGTTCTCCCCTTTTCTACCCCTTAGGCTTCTTTCCTACCTAATGTCACTCTGTCCTAGCATCTGCTGGCAAAAAGTGGTATCTTCTGTGGTACTGAGGAAGTGGGAGAAAAGAAGGACAGGAAATAAGGGTGAAGGAGAGAAGACTGATGCCAACTGAGATTCTCATGGGAGAGATGGAAAACTTAATTGTCACCATGCTCAGCCTGCTCCTACATCAACTTTCCCATCTTCTTTCTCACCCCCAGTCCTTATTTCCTACCCTTCATGTTTTATGTTCCCACGATCAATCTTCATGAAGAGGCTGGAGTTCTATTATAATTATTGCTAACATTTATTGGATGCTAAGCTGTATATATTAGACACTGAGCTAACTGCTTGCATTATCTCTTTTTAACCCTCACTATGTTGTTATAAGATATATAATGTGATCTACATTTTACACGTGAAGAAGCTTAAGAGACATCAAATGATTTGCCCCAAATGCACAACTAGTAAGTGGTGGAGCTGAGGTTCTAATCCAAGTAGTCGCTGCTGAAGCTGTGCTCTTGTCCCTACACCACACCTTCTCTTCTTGTTGAATCCCCAGTATCTCCATTTCCCAGTATTATTCTCCTGCCCCATCCAAAGGCAACCATTAATATATATGTTTTTTTAAAAAACCTCACCCAAGGATATGTTTTTATTGATTTTAGAGAGAGAGAGAGAAAGGGGAGAGATAGAGATAGGTAGAGATAGATAAATGACAGATAGATAGATAAATAGATAGATAAGCATTGATTAGTTAACTTCTATTTTTGCCCCAACTGGGGATTGAAACTGTAACCTAGGTGCCCTGACTAGGGATGGAACCCACAACCTTTTGGTGTATGGGAAGATGTTGAACAAACTGAGCCATCCAGTAGGGCAATGTATATGTTTCTGTTTGAATATATTTTTGCACAATGTGTATGGTTGTTAGGTGTGCCTCATATTTAATTTACATAAATATTTTATTACTTATTTTGCTTGCTTTTTCACTAAATATCCATTTTTTAAAAGATTTTATTTATTTATTTTTAGAGAGAGGAAGGGAGGGAGAAAGAGAGGGAGCAAAACATCAATGTGTGGTTGCTTCTTGTGCGCCCCTCTACTGGAGACCGAGCCTAGAAACCAGGCATGTGCCCTGACCGGGAATCAAACTGGCAACCCTTTGGTTTGCAGACCAGTGTTCAATCCACTGAGCTACACCAGCCAGGGCCTGAGCCACACCATTCTGGGCTGTATCCATTTTTAAGATCCATCTATGTTGGTAGTTGCTTTGTGTTCATTTAATTTGCCATCTCTGACCTGCTACACAATAGTCTATAGTTTCTACTCACCCTAGATTATTTATCCACTCCTTAATGAACATCCAGATTTTCTCCAACTCCCCACTACAAATAATACTTGAGTGAGCACCCTCATACACAGTCCCTTATGGCCCTACTGAAAAATTCCTGGATATGAACCCAGAAGCAGACCTGGTAGGTCACAGGGTATGTTTAACAATTGGACTAGACTGCTCTCTAGAGTGGTTGCTCCAGTCCACACCACACTCCCATGAACTGAGCGTAGAGGCAAATTCCTGCCTGTTAGCCTGTCTAAATTCTGCTAGCCTGTAAATTGATAACTCTTTGGTGCTTTACTTTATTTTTCTCTAATTAGCAATGATTTGGGACATTTCTTCAAATATTGTTGCAGTTTTTGAGTTTTCCCTGCTACAAACTGCCTGTTCATAATCTTTGCTCATTTTGTAACTGGGTTTTTTTCTTATTAATTTGGAGGAAATCCCTTGCTTATTCTAGATACCTGTTTATTTAAAACATTCCAAATAATTTCTTCTAATCTGTCACTTAGTTTTTGTCCTAATTATTCTTTATGAAAAGAAGTTCTATTTATTTTTTTTTACTTTGGACCACTTTATTTTGCAGCATAAATATCATTCATCCATCTTTTGGGTAAAGGGTTGAGAAAATTAAGCAAAGAAAGCAATTACTGATGGAAAGGTGGGAAGATGGATAATAGCTACTTAAGCATATAGGCTGCCTGAGGATCAGGGCACATCATCCCTATGAAAAGCAACACTTAGTCCTACCATTAAGCAACTAATAATGCTGCCCTTCCTTCCACCCATTGAGGCATCCTCCATTATCACTCCTCCCCAGTGATACCCTAGCTGAAATATAAGCAAGTAAAAAGATGACTGTTTTAAAGATTAAGGACCTCTCAGAGACATAAAGAGGCAACCCCAAGGCTTCTCAAATATCCCACAAAATTTATTAAAAGTGACTCTCTCCCTCACTCAATTGTCAGCCACATGGCACAGGAACCACTTCCTTTTTGCTCACCATCCCATGCCCTGTGAACCCAGGAGGAACTCCATAAACATTTGTTGGATAAAATGTCTTTGTTAAAGAGTTTTTGTGATTCCTTGAATCAGTTAGGTGCCCAGAAAAAAGCTCATAATATCAAAATAGAAACACCATAATTCAGGGCCAGTCACCAGTACATTGCACAGAGCAAGGTATTGATAGGAACTCACCAACCAAAATTCACATTTCGGTAGGGATGAGAAGAGGAGTGTCTCTATATAGTATCACTACTGCCTCAAAGTGCAAAAACCTCCTTCCCCTAACTGTATTTCAAGATACTTTCTTTTTTTTTTTTAAATTCAATTAATATTTATTTCAAACTGACTATGTTCCAGACAATGTACTAGGTTACCGCCCCACATACACTATCTTGTTTAGTTGTCAAAACTGTCAAGGGATGATTTCTGTCCCTAATTTTATTATTTTTAAAAACATTTTTTAATTTAGATACTTTCTTGAAAAAAAAAAGTGCTTCTTTCCATTAATAAAACCTATTTAAAAAATAAAAGTGAATTGGACCTAAATCAGAAACAGAATTGAGAATAGATTGCCCATCAGTCCTTGCAGGATCTCGTTTATTTAGCAGGTAACTTAAGTAAAAGGATGATTATCTATGGCTTTTGTGCAAATAGATTTCTTCTTCCTTCTTCAAGGGTAAAGTTTTCAAGTTCCTGTTAAGGCATTACACACCCACACACCATTACTAAACCCATGGCTCTCCTTTCCATGGTCAGTAAATTAGTACCTATTAAATAACCTTGAAAAGCCCAGAGCTTTTTTTTTTAAACAAAAAACTCTGCAGTCAAAAGTCCATCAGGGTAAAATGAAGTAAAGGAGATTTGAGAGCGTTTTGTTCCCATTTACATGGTTTAACACATTGGCTTTAAAGGAGTTGGCCAAGTTCCATGTGTAGCACCCCATTCCTGGGCTCAACCATCCCTGGAGAGAAAGGCTCAGTGATGTGGCCACCAGGGCTCCCTGGCCCAGAGTCCAAAACCTGTGAAGTGATGGTGGTGGTGGTGGTGGTGACCATAGTCTCTAGAAAATAGAAATCCTATTTGGATGCAATTCAATTAACATGTATATATATATTTTGCCCTCTGATTTATATCTTTAAAGTTTTGTTTAAAAATCCTATCACACCTCTAGTTCTCAAAGTTTTTTAAAAAACATTTTTGTCTATTGACTTCGTGGGTTTACATTTTTATTGCTTCCTTTTTAAATGTGATTGCCAAAATAACCTTATTTCTATAACATTATGAGTGAAATGTGCATTGGTGGGCAGGTCCGAGAACTTTGTTGTGTACATCAGTTGTTTCCATGAAAAATATGTGGTGTGAGTTCCAAAACACAAACCTAGAACTGAGCTTTTGGAAGAGAGCCTATTTATGCAATGAAGGTTGCCAGGAGTTTTACGAAAAGAAGCTCTATAGCCCTGGCTGGCTATGGCCATTGGCTTCAGTATCATTACACTAGAATCATAGTGTAAATCTGACCATAAATGACCTAGAGCAGTGTTGCTTCAAGTGTGATCCTCAAATCAATTGCAGCACATTTACTTAAATGTGCTTATAAAAAGTAAGATTCCATTTGATAAAGCCCATAAAATGTACAATACCAAGAGTGAACCTTAATGTAAATTATGGACTGTAATTGATCATAATGGGTCAATGTTGGTTCATTGATTGTAACAAGTGGACCACATTGATGTGGCATGTTGATAGTGGGGGACACTGTGTTCATCGGGAAGGAGGCATGGGGGAGCTCTGTCCTTTCCACTTAATTTTGCTGTAAACCTAAAACTTCTCTAAAAAATACAGTTTATTAATTAAAAAAATATCAGAGCTAATCCTTAGAACTTCATATCATTTGAAATAAGCATCGCAGGTAAATACTGTGTTCATAGACCTTTGATAGCTACGACCTGACAATTATTATTTAAATAATAATAATAATAATAATACACTATAGGTGTTACCTAGTGGGTATGAATTAGTTAGTAAAAGAAGGTATCCGTTCAGAATGCATCAGGAGAAACAGCCAGAAAGAAAAGGGTTTTTGAACAATAGGGAAAGGGTCCCCTATGATTTATTTTTACTTCTAAAAATTTTATTACTAATGTTTGACACATGGATTTTATTTGCCACATTAATGGTGAGGAAAATAAAGATGTATTGTAACCAAAACACAAGGACCTGCTAGCCTAGTGGCACTAAATTTTTATCACTCTTCAAAACTAAAGTGATCATATCCTCCTACATTCAGGAGACTCTTGTTTTTATTGCTTCTTCTGCTTGGGTGGAATCCCTTTCCTCTGTCACTTTTGAATGATACCTCTCACAGACATTTTTAAGGCTCAGGTTTTTGTCCTTCATCTGTCCAGCAATGCAGTGACAGATTCTTAGCTAGGTTGAAAATAGAAACTTTGTAAAGGATTGAGTCACATTTCTATCAAGAGATCATAAGCTCTTCCTGGTGAATCTCATTGAATTTACAGAGCCAGCTACACAGTTTGAACTCTCTGGATGGCAAATGTGCAGGAATAACAGCCCCCCACCCCATGCTCCTAATCCCAAGATATGGATGTATGTGGGAAGATTGCAAATGAGAAAACCAAACCCCTAACCAACAAACTAACCCTCACCAGTTTTATTAAAACTATTTGTAAAAATATCAGATGAAAAAATCATATTTAAGCATGTAGAGGCAGCAATCTTCTAGATCTTAATGAGGCCTCCATTATGATACAGAGTTGCAGGAACAAAGGGAGACAACAGGGCAAAGTGGTTCGGGCATGGACCCCGTTTGACATGAATCATGACATATAATAAACACTTTGTGTGTTTGCCAAGTAAAATCAAAGCTCTAAAAATAGGTTGATATGTGTCAGACATTGTGACAGTTTTCATGCATTATCTTATGTTGTTTTTACAAAATCTCTATGCGGCAGGTTCTATTAATGTCCTTACAGACAAGAAGGCTGAAGCTTAGAGAGGGTTGTTCAAGTTCATTGAGCCAGCAGGTAGCACAAATCAATTTCCTAAGGCTGGCAGAGAGCTGTTTCCAAAAAAAGGCAGCAATGGAACTATATCAGAGAGATAATTGTATAGCCTGTTATTGAATGAAACTTGACTATATTTCATGGATTATCTAGCATTTTGTAATTATGAAAATTCAAACTGAGATGATGTTTTTTATTCCCCTTCTCGGTCCCTCAGCTTCCTCATCTGTAAAATGAGGGTGCTTGGTGAACCCACTGGTCCTAACCCCTGGCTGCACATTAGAACTTCCTGGGGAGTTTTCATACCTGGATCCATCTCATGTCAACTGCATTAGATTATCTGGGGTGGGGATCAAGCACTGGAATATTTTTTTAAAGCCCCCTAGGTGATTGTGAGGAATCAAATATTTTTGGCTCTAAACATCCTCAATGTGTGATTATATTTCAATATTCTTTTAGCTTGATCCTTGGTGGAGATGAGAAGAGATAACTGGTCATTATCACCCCAACGTCTGAAGAGTAATTAAGCCCACTACTAAGATTTTCCCTAGGCTGTACCATCCTCCCCCCTCCCCCTCCACCATAAAGAGCAGTTACTTATGCTTTTAAAAGATTTTCCTGAAAAAGAAAGTTCAAGACAGCTTCATCTGCTACCATGTACTGATCTATATAGCATCTTTGGGCCCCACTTACCAAGGTCAAGAAAGGCTTTATACTTTTTTTTAAAAAAGATTTTATTTACTTATTTTTTAGAGAGAAGAGAAGGGAGAGAGAAAGAGAGGGAGAGAAACATCAATGTGTGGCCGCCCCTCACGTGCCCCTCCACTGGGGGCCTGGCCTGAAATCCAGGCAAATGCCCTGACTGGGAATCAAACCAGCAACCCTTTGGTTCATAGGCCAGCACTCAGCCCACTGAGCCACACCAACCAGGGCAAGAAAAGGTTTTTTCTTCTTTTTTCTGCTGCATTTCTCTCACCTGGACAGTCACAGATGTCTGGCTGAGTTTGCACTTTGGCACCAAAGGCCGGCCTCTGGTGAAGAAATATCAGGCCAGCAGATGGATTTGCTCATGTGACCACTGGCCTTTCCACCTTCTCTCAGACAAGGGATAGTTATATTAGAGTTTCTTTGGAAGCTGCCCCCTTAGAGGACACTGGGTCAGTCCTCCTTTCAGTGAGTGCTGCCGCCTCATCTGCCACCTGATGGGCTGTGTCTACCTCCTGCCTGGGCTTCTCTCCAGTGACCAATCTGTCTAGTGGTTTTGTCAGAACATATGTTGGGGTGGTGGACACTAACACCACAGCTGCTTTTCTCCCTGAGTGAATTGTGCCCTCCAGATCTCTTGACAACATCATCACTCTCTTTTGTGGGTTTTGACACCACATCGACTTGCAGAGAGCATCATGTGGTAGTTCCCAGAATTCACATTTCACTTCCCGATTATTCCAGGCACATCATCAAAGGTGACATGGTCAAGTTAAACTAGGGAGATGATATCTACTCAGGCCAAACTGATTTTTCTCCCACCAGATTCAAGACCCAGATATGCTGGGCAGTAAAGCAGGAAGGACAAAAATCAGTGAAATGCATAAATATAGCATTTGCTGAGTATCAGCTGGTCAACTCACTGTAAAGACATGGTTCAACTAGGGGCATGGAAATAAAGAACAAACTCTCAGTGACCAGCGAGGAGTGGGGAGGGAGATAAAGGGGGGAAGAAGGGGGAGGGTCAAATCAAGGAACATGTATAAAGGACCCATGGACAAAGCCAATGGGGAGAGTTTGAATGTGGGAGGAGGGGGCTAGTTAGGGAGGGGGAGAGTAATGGGGAAAATGGTGACAGCTGTAATTGCACAATAACAACAAAAAGACATGGTTCAAGAGTGATAATGTCGACAATTAAAGAGACTTTTCCTCAAAATAGTTCCTGGATTTTAGATTTTAAATAGGCTACTCTAAAGTGAATGCCTTAGCGATATGAGAACCACTCTCTTGTCATTCCTCCTCGTCCCTAAGCCACACATATCTATCTACTGCATTTTTCATTTCTTCATAGTTTTGTTCTCCTCTGTTTAATACCATTTTTTCTCCACAAGCTACTTTTTAAAAGGCTGCCTAGCAGAGGAAACCTTGTCTGTCAAATTGTCCTTGGGATGCAGCCTTTGCTTATTATACCATCATCTTTCACTGGTGCTGGAGTGAGTCACCTGTCAGGGGATGGTATTTACTCATTCCATACAGAGGTGACACTAATGAAGTATCTTCATGAAGCCACAGATGTCAGAACAGGATTGCATATTAGAAATACAACCAAGTGCCTATAACACTACATGTCTTTCCCAAAGAAATTTGGGGCAAACCCTGTTCCACTCATTTTTAAATCTCTGGTGCCTATTACTAGGCTTGGCATGCTTGAGGCACACAAGAAATGTTTGGTGAATTGAACGCCATAGTTTTACTCATTGTTTATCACACAGTCAAGTGCACAGTACATTTTTGTGGCAGTTGATATAAGGCTTAAGGAGGTAGGTACAGTGAGTTGCCTAAAGTGTCAGTTATAGTATGTTCTAACATACCACTCCTTGACTCTTTTAAAATATGTGTATCTATGTGTAATGTGCAGGTAAATTTATTTCCTTTGCAATCAGTGAAGCAAGGAACAAACTGCTTCATGTACAGAAGACACTAAATTAGTTCAAGACATGAATTAGATATTACACAGTGTTTTTTCATGAAATTGATTCAATGAAACAATAACAGGTGCTCAAATATATTAAGTGCTTACTGTATCCTAGGAACTATCTCACTAGACATAACAGGTAAGACATCATCCTGAGGGCAAAAAAATAAAGTTTGTAAGATTTTGGGAGGGTGTCATATTTTGTGAATCACTAATAGAGACAAAATGTATTTCTGCAAACTTAAGCTCAATATATTTATTTCAGCAGTATTTTGGTTGGCACTGTGTTCTTACCTAGGCTACCAGAAATTCAGAACATCTGTGTTTCTACTTAGTGGGGCAAGTGAAGTGACAGGTTACATTTTCATTGTGTTCTTTAACCTTCCAATGAAATCACTGAACATGTAGCAAGAATGTAAAGATCCACTCTGCCAAAAAAGTTCTATGTCCATTAAAAAACAAATCTGAATAGGAAAGTTGAGGCCTAAGGAGATTTAGCTAGAATTAAAATCAAGAACACTAAGATTTCACTTAGTACACATTCTCTCAATAGGGTACATGGACAAGAACCAGAGGAACTGGGATGAGGAAGAGAGAAGCTAGAGAGGTTCTTTGTTGGGAAACTAACCAGATGCATGAAGAAAATAAACTATTTTG
>VMDR010036358.1:0-10508 GCA_007922815.1 Macrotus californicus | reverse complement strand
GCAAAGGGCTGAGAATAATTGAGAAATGTTTGAATGTACAGAATAAAATTAAAAGACTTCCTATGTTGGATAAAGATATTATAAAACTACAGTAATAAATATAGTTTAGAATTGGTATAAAGATAGATAATATTTAGATAAACAGAATAGAGGGACTATATATACACCTACACCTACCTACACCTGTAGTCACCTGATTTATAACAAGTTTACACAATATTGTAGTAGGGAAAAAAATGATCATTTCAATTAATAATGCTAGAGCATTAAGTTATTTATATGGAAGACACTGAACTTCAAGCTTTACCTTATGCCATTATAAAAACCAAGTCCAAATAGCTCATAAATCTAAATGCACTTAGCATAATGCTCTCTAGTTCCATCCATGCTGTTGCAAAGGGTAGGATCTCCTTCTTTCTCTCTGCTGCGTAGAATTCCATTGTGTAAATGTACCACAGTTTTTTGATCCACTCATTGACTGATGGGCACTTAGATTGTTTCCAGCACTTGGCTATTGTAAATTGTGCTGCTATGAACATTGGGGTGCATAGGTTCTTTTGGATTGGTCTTTCAGGGCTCTTAGGGTATAATCCCAGCAGTGGAATTGCTGGGTCAAAAGGCAATTCCATTTTTAGTTTTCTGAGGAAATTCCATACTGTTTTCCACAGTGGCTGTACCAGTCTACAATCCTACAACAGTGCACTAGGGTTCCCTTTTCTCCACATCCTCTCCAACACTTGTCTGTTGATTTGTTTATGATGGCCATTCTGACCGGTGTTAGGTGGTATCTCATGGTGGTTTTAATTTGCATCTCTCTGATGGCTAGTGATGCTGAGCATCTTTTCATATGTCTCTGTGCCCTCTGTATATCCTCCTTGGAGAAGTGTCAGTTCAAGTCTTTTGCCCATTTTTTAATTGGGTTTTTGGTCTTCCTGGAATGGAGTCATGTGAGTTCTTTATATATTTGGACCTCCGATACAATTTAAATAGAATTGGTAAGATGGGAGATCCAAGATGGTAGAGGAGAAAGTGGAAACTACACTAACCTCCATCCAGGACCAATCTGAAATTACAACTAAATTGTAGAGAAATCATCCTGAGTAACTAACTGAACACTAGCTGGAGAAAAGCCTTATAACCATGAACAGACAGAAGAAACTACTTCACCACAATGAGACTGGTAGGGAAGGCAGAGGAGGCATGAGAGGGCTAGCAAGGCTCCCACAGGCAGAAGCTGAAGTTCTAGAGGGATATTACAGTGGCCAGGGGTTCCCCCTCAAAAGTGTGTGGTCTGAACCCCAAGTTGGGCTTCCTAGTCACAGCACCAGAGTTGGAAAGGAACCCAGATAACATCCTGTTGTGAAAAGCAGGAGAGATAGGGAGAGATAGCTGGGGACTCAGAGAGCCTTTTAAAGGGCTAACACACAAAACTTCATTTGCAGGCACTTACCCTAGGCTCTGGAAGAGGGTGGGTATGCTTGAGGAGAGGCTGGGGTTGGAGACTCTGGGGAGAGAACTGAAGGATTAGCCACCAGGATCCCTGTGCTGAGGCATTACCCATACTGCAGAAGCCATCTTTCTCAGGAAGAGCACTCCTCTCTGAATGCCATCAGCCAGAGGGGAAGCAATAGCCCTACGAGCAGAAATTACTCCACTCCACCCTGTAGTGCTTAAGCCAGGCTGCTGATTATAGCTTAAAGCTTTATCAGTGATTTGTTTAACTACTAAGGCAGAAAATACAAAGAAGCAGCCAAAATGGGAAGACAAAGAAACAAACCCCAAATGAAAGAAAAAGAGAATTCTCCAGAAGAACTAGATGAAATGGAGGCAAGCAATTTATCAGAGTTTAGAGTAATGATTATAAGTATACTCAACAGCATGAAAGACACAGAAATCATAAAAAAGGACCAGTCAGAAATAAAGAATGCAAAGCTAAAATAAATAATACACTGGAAAGAATGAAGAGTAGGTTAGATGAAGCAGAGGTTTGAATAAGTGATTTGGAAGACAAAGTAGAAAAAAAAAATCCAGGCAGAGCAGAAAAAAAAACTAAATAAAATGAGGAGAGTTTAAGAAACATTTTGGACAACATGAAGTGTAACATCCACAGCAGGGGAATATCAGAGGAGAAGAGAGCGAACAAGGGCTCAAGAACCTGTTTGAAGAAATAATGACCAAAAATGTCCCTAATCTGGTGAAGGAAAAAGACACACAAGTCCAGGAAGCTTAGAGAGTCCCAAACAGTTGGACCAAAGAAGCCTGTACCAAGAAAAAGCTTAAAGACAAGGAGAAAATCCTGAAAGATGTAAAAGAAAAGTGGGTAGTTACTTACAAGGGAGAACCAGTTAGATTGTCATCTGATTACTCAACAGAAACCTCTCAGGCCAGAAAGGACTGGCATGAAATATTCAAGGTGATGAAAAGCAAGGACCTAAAACTAAGACTACTTTACACAGCAAGGCTGTCACTTAAAATCAAAGGTGAAATGAGGAGCTTCCCAGACAAGAAAAACCTAAAGGAGTTTGTTAACACCAAACCAGTACTGCAACAAATGTTAAAGGGCTTGCCTTAAGAAGAGGAAGAAAAAGAGAGATAGACAAATAAAAAAAAAAACAGAGGAAAATAGTCTAACAATAAAATGGCACTACATATGTATCTATCAATAATCACCTTAAATGTAAATGGTGTAAATGCTCCAACCAAAAAACAAAAGGTAGCTGAATGGATAAGAAAACAAGACCCATATATATGCTGCCTCCAAGAGATCCATTTCAGATTGAAAGATACAGACTAAAAGTAAAAGGGATGGAAAAAGACATTTCATAGAAATGGAAAGAAAAAAAGCTGGGGGAGCAGTACTTATACCTGACAAAATAGACTGTAACACTAAGGCTACAGTAAGAGACAAAGGACACTACATAATGATAAAGGGAACAATCCAACTAGAGGATATAACCCATAGTAAACATTTACGCACACAACATAGGAGCACCTAAATATGTGAAGCAAATTGTGATGGACATAAAGGGAGAGATGAACAGAAATACAGTTATAGTTGGGGATTTTAACACCCCATTGACCTCAATGGATAGATCTTCCACACAGATAATCAACAAGGAGATAGCAGCCTTAAATGACATACTACATCAGATTAATTTATTGATATCTTTAGAGCATTTCACCCAAAGCAGTAGAATATACATACTTTTCAAGTGCACATGGAATGTTTTCTAAAATAGACCATATGTTAGGACACAAAACAAACATATGGCAAGGATGTGGAGAAAGGGGAACCCTTTTGCACTATTGGTGGGAATGTCAACTGGTGCAGCCACTGTGGAACACTGTATGTAGGTACTTTAAAAAATTAGAAATGGATCTGCCTTTTTTTAAAACATGTCAGTTATTTTCTTATTGTTCAATTACAGTTGTCCCCATTTTTCCCCCATTACTCTCCCCTGCCCTGCCCACTCCCACCTCTCACAGTCAGTCCTCCCCCATCACTGTCTTTGTCTAGGGTCCTTTATACATGTTCTTTGACAACCCAGTGATCCCACTTCTGGGAATATATTTGAAGGTGCCCAAAACACTAATTCAAAATAACATAAGCATCTGTATGTGCATTGAAGCATTATTTATAATCACCAAGATATGGAAGCAGCCCAAGTGTCCATGAGTGGATGAGTGGATAAAACAACTATGGGACATTTATAGAATGAAATACTATTCTGCTATAAAAAGAAGAAAATTTTACCCTTTGCAATAGTATGGATGGATCTGGAGAACATTATGCTAAGTGAAATAAGCCCGTCAAAGAAAGAAAAATACCATATGATTTTACTCATATGTGGAATCTAATAAAGTGAACTAACAAGCAAAATATAGACAGATTCATAGATGGAGAGCAGGAGGTTAGGGGTGGAGGGGTTGAGCAAAAAGGAAAAACTACTCGTGGGCATGGACAACAGTGTGGTGATTGCTAGGGGTGGAGGTTATAAGGGTATGAAATGGTAAAGGAAAAAAATACAATAAGGATTAAATAAAAAAAAGTGGTGAGATTCAAAGAGTTGTCATAACCCAAACTAATATTTCACAAATAAGCAGTATATTAGTTATGGAGTTTTGTAAATTTCCACTATTTAATTAATTCCTTTTTATTTCAAAAATTTTATCATGAATGGGTATTGAATTTTATCAAATGATTTTATTTTTTAAAGATTTTTTGAGAAGTACATATGTGTTTTTTTCTTTATTTTGTTAGTGTGGTGAATTATATTGACTGATTCTTAACTGTTAACCTTAATTTTTGTTATAAACACCATTTGTTAAAGGTGTATCATTTCTGTGTATGGCTCTGTTCCACTCTCTAATTTTAAAGGATTTTTATGTCTGCTAAGAGATATATTGGCTTGTAAAATTTTTTCTCATATTATTATTGTCAGATTTTGGCACTAAGGTCACATTGATTTCATAAAACAAGTTGTGAGGTATTCCTTTTCTCTCTCTGAAAGTGTTTGTATAAGATGGGCATACTTTCTTAAATGTTTGATAAAATTTACCAGTGACATCATCCTCTATATTTCAAACTGCCATGCCAGGTTACAGGTAGCTGTTGAAAGGATAGCTGTTTTTTCCTTGTTTCAGGAAAGTTCTGTTTACAGTAAACATTCTTGTCCCTCAGCTTATGCCCTGAGATTTTGCAGAAGTAATGGGAACAGTCACTGCTACCAGTGAAAGACATCTCCCCATAGACGTTTGCTAATTTAGACTTCTGTGCACCTACAATTTTTGATGCCTCTAAAAAATACGATTTTTTAAACTTTATTTTTTAAAGTGTTACAGCAGTGACGATGGCTTTTTATGACCATAAGAATGTTTTCAGAAGCACAATTCTCTATTTAATCTTTCTTTCTTAATTTCAGCAACTTGATTTCCCCAAATTCTGTTTTAGGACTGAAGATCCTGAGCAGCATCCTTACCTCACTGTTCTAAACCCAGTTCTAAAGAGAAGCATGGCTAGCTGGATTAATTCAGTGCTTATGAGTTCAGTCTCTAGAGTTCAGCTACCTAGGTCCAAATTCTGGATCTATCACTTACTAGCTCTGGGCAAGGTACTTAAATTCCCCAAGCTTCACTTTTCTAGTTTGCATAAATAGAGATAACAATAGTATATATTTCATAAAGTAAAACACACAAAAAAGACTAGAACAATATGGTACAGAGAAAATAGTCAATAAATACTAATATATGTATATATATATATGTGTGTGTGTGTGTGTGTGTGTGTATATATATATATATATATATATATATATATATATATATATATACACACACCAAATTATTAAAGACATTTGATTAGACCTAAGATCGAACTTGCCTGTGGTATGGACCTATTGATATCCTATGATTTATTGTCATTTTTATCTGTGAGTCATATGATAATTTCTTATTCTTTGTGTTGCTATTAAACATATGAGACTCAGTTTGGACGTCATCTTCTGCTAACCACGGGCCTTATTTGGCTCTCTGAGCACCATATCTCTGTTACGAATGAGGATGAGAATGACATGTGAAACTCAGTCTGACAGACCTGTAGAGACGCTGCACAGAGCCTGACAGTCTATTATGCAGTTTGGAGTGGGATGGCAGATGACTGCTGGTTGGACAGCTACCTACACTAATCCAAGCCTCAAAAGATTTCGAAGTAATTTTCATTTCAGATATTTATTTTGAATTTACTACATGGCTAATAATGGGGATATTACATTTATTTTTTTAAGCTGATAGGCACTCCTTCAAGCAAATGATCAATGTCAAGCAAATCACTTAGCTGCCTAAAAGGATATTGCTTATATGAGGCTTTCTACTACCTGAGGCAGAAGAGAAAAGAATGGAATTAGGATCTAAAAGAGAGTTGATGGCTGTCATTTCCACAATAGGAATGTTGACAGGAGGAATAAATAACTTCTGAAGAGCAACTTGTTAAACTGGGTTAAAAGAAGATCTGTATGGGCATGGCCGAGTCTGCCAATTTGATTATGTTTTATTAGTCAGCTGAACTGTACTCCATGATTCAGTTTGTGGCTATCTAAAGGGGTCACAGGCTGCAGTAGCTCATATTTCCTGAACATATTTCGGCAGAAATTGTGGATTGTTTTAAGAGAATGCCAACCAGTGTGAGAGATAAAGACAAAGGGCTTCTTTGTAGTTATTTAACATCATCAAACTACCAACCAAGGAAAGGCAGGCAGCCTCCTTGTGAGACTGCAGGTGCACTCGGGCACATCAGAGACACGGAACGTTGTCTCCACTAGCAACCGTACCTGACACACATAGGACTCAGACATCCATACCATGAAGGCCTCATCTCTGAATCTAGTTTCTCTGGGTAAAGCCTGTACTGCTTTGAGATCTCCTCCCTAGTTTAATTTCAAAAGCTTTCTTGTCATCAGTCACTTTTTATAATTTCTAAAAATTATTAATTCAAATCTTTTATTTTTCCAGCTTCCTTATTCCCATTCTGATCTTACTATTCTTCAGTTCTTTGACTTCTCTCTTTTGCCTGTAAGCAAAATATTTTTTCTCCTGGCTTTACATATTTGCCCACCCAATCTACATTTCATGGCTAACCAAATTATTTACCTTCTTATTCACATTATCAATCCTTTCTCTCCCTTAACCTTCAGAAACAACTGTCCATCCCTGGGTCAAGATAACCATTCAGCTACTCTTTCCAGTACTGAGGTCATTTATGCTGCTGAGAAGATTGGTGATACCAGAAATGCACAACTTTTGGGACCTGAAGCCTGTTGCAACCCCCGTGGTCACTATTCACCATTCTTCTCAAGTTCTTTCATATCACATTGCCTCTAAACCCTCTCACACACATATTTACTCTAAAAAATGATCTTTTTCCTCCCAAAGAAATGAAGGATTATCAGTATTCAATGCTTTCAATTTAGAACCTGCCTCCACTGACTTGTTTACATGAGAAACAAGTCAGCGGTGTAACTCAGAGCTGGCTCATAGCGGCCATCAAGCCTGTTTATAACATTGATTATGTGTGACCTTCAGCAATTACATAACCATCTCTAATCTTCGGTTTCCTCCCACACAGACTGATGAAAATACAGGTACGTACTTTCCAGATTACTTTCAAGTAATAATTTAAAAAAATAATATACATATATGCATGTATACATATGTACATATATATACATATATACACATAAAGAGAGAGAACTTAGCATAGTGCTTCCCAGTTAGTGAATACTCAATACACGTTAACTATAAAATTAATGGTGATTGTTATATGTGCATTCATCCCTGCCTCCTTCTCTACTATGTCTGAAAGATGTTTCTTGTTCTAGTCAAGACTAACTTCCCCATCTTCTCATGCTTCATTGATAACACATTCCACCAGTTTTGCTTCTCTTATATATTTTTTAGTCTCTCAGTGCATAAACAAATTCACACACACAACATACACACACTATCAACAATTCTATGCAATCATATCTCTGACTTTCTCTTTTCTTTTTACAATAATGTTTCCATAAAAATAG
The DNA here is from genome assembly GCA_007922815.1 of Macrotus californicus. Lineage (NCBI taxonomy): Eukaryota > Metazoa > Chordata > Mammalia > Chiroptera > Phyllostomidae > Macrotus > Macrotus californicus. Next base: position 2,940 of record VMDR010036358.1, on the reverse strand, counting down.
TTAAAACTCACTAGTTAAAAGTTAACTAAAAATAGTTGTAGTAATATACTAATATTGATGGGGTATGTCCAGAAAGTATCCAGCCATGTAATATGAAAAATAGTGATATTTAATGAAGATAAAAGAAACGCTGTACATAGGACAATGATGCCTCAGTCCCCTTCAAAGTAGGCACCTTGGGACATCACACAGTTCTCCCAGTTGCCATCAGCTGCCCCATTGTATTTTCCCGAGTCTCATTGACAGTCTAAAAATCTCTTCCCTTTCAAAAATGAGTTTAGGTTTGGGAAGTCAGAAGTTGCTGGGTGCCAAATCTGGGCTATAGGGGACTGAGTCACCTGGGTGATTTGATGTTTCACCAAAAACCCCTGTACAAGTCATGATGCATGAGCTGGTGCTTTGCTGTGTAGAAGCTGCCAATCACCAGTTGCCCATAGCTGTGGCCTTCTTAATCATCTGAATAATTTCTTTGGAGGAATGTTCAAGCTTAACACAAAATTTGATGTAGATTCGTTGTTCTACTCACTCAGTCATTTTGAATGTGATGGCCACACAGTACACAAGCTCACTCAACGATGTCTACTACCCCCACTGACTTGTACACTGAAGTCATCATTGTTCAAGCATGCACATTCCTTTCCACTCTCCTTGACTGCCAGGTTACATCAATGTATGCAAACTATTCTCGTTATATTACAATGGCTGGACTTTTTCTGGATAGACCTCATATATTATTACTTCTGTGATACATAACTATTACATATATAGCTATATAACTGTTACATAACTATGACATGTAATAGTTATATTACAGCTAATATAATATGTATAATTGTTCCCTTCAACTCCACTTCAATTGCTCCACCAAAAAAAAAACATTTGACAAAATAATCAATGATTTCCAAATTGTTAAGTACATAGACATTTACTGCCACTCTCATGTTACCACTTATTACATTTGTCTGCCAAGCATGGCGAGATGCAGTTTTGTGTATATTTGTACATTGAATTCTTGCAGCAATGCCAAGAGACAGGTACCATTACTACTTCATAGAGGAGGAAAGAGAAGACAAGCTAAGGGGCGTCATCCATTCAGTCACCCTTCATTCACTGAGTGAACACTATTCAACAATCACTGTTCCTACTTTCCATGAGCCTTCCAGTTTGGAGAAAGAGAGAGATCACAAATTGGCTAACAAACAACTTGTTATACCAACTGACGTGAAAGCTGTAAATGAAATAGAGAGTTCTGTGTTTGACAACAACAAAGAGAGCTCATGTTGGAAATGTCAAAAGGACCACTGAGAAGAAATGTAATCAAGCTGATAGCTGAAGATTAGAACACATCTGCCATGCAAAGAGAAGTGAAAGAGAGGCCCAGGAAAAGAAAACACCATATTCAAATCTGACGCCATGGTTAGATGAGAGCTCCACTAGTTGGAGTTTGGTTCCAGTTTTCTCAAATGGTCCCAGGCAGGGTTAGCCATTGATTTTCCTTTCCTATGACACTGTGTGGTGCTAGACCATAAGTAACCGAGGACAGGTTTGCAGCCCTGAGCACACACCTAGCATACAATAAATGATAAATAATAAAGAGCTGTTTATTGAACCAACTAGTGGCTTTTTATCCTAAGGGTATTGCCCACATAATTTGGGGGAGGAAGACTGAGAGTTTGGTCATTTCAAGCAGTCTTCACATCCTATGTGGCTACTACCTGCTCCTCACTGTTCTTTTACCTAGTTGGTCAAATGAGTTTTGTGCAGTCAACTGCTGGTATCTAGGTGATTAACGAGGCTTAGAAACCGAAGTCTGTGTGCTGTTGTGGCAGTTTCAGTATTTCCCTATCACTGCCAACCATGGATATTTTATCAAAGAGCCACCAAGTAGCACCATGGTTTAGCTGATAAAAATTTTAAGAAATGGTAGATTTTTCTTTGAAGACTTATGAATATGCTTGTTAGAAACTGCTCTTCCTTCAATGTGGCCTCCTGAAAAGAATACCAAACTGGAAGACCAAAGCCCTAAGGTCCATTCTTGGCTTTGCCACTCACTCCCTCAGTGACCTTGGACAAGTTGCTTAGCCAATCTGCAGGTGACTGTTTCTTTGTTGAAAAAGATGTGAGTAATGATAGCTGAAATTTCCTTCCACATTGGAAAGTTGTGAAGATTAATGAGATACTGTTTATAAAGCACCCTGAACTCTCTGAAAGAAACGTGCCATATAAATACGGAGTGTTGCTAGTGTTATTCAACAACATTTTAACTTCAAGCTCTCTGTACATTTTTCAAAACCTGGGAAGGGTGGTAAAGTCAGAATGGAGGATTTCACATGACATGTGCCTGTTTCCACCTCTGATAAAGAGTCCACTGAGTTTGCCTCTATCCAATTTCCTATATGTATAACTTTTGTGTGAGGAAAGAAAAACTGATACAATTTTTAAAAAATTCAAATGATTTTAGGAGAAATCATGTTTAGCGGTCATCTGTGGACTACTTGTGGGAACCATTAAAGAGTATAAGCATAAGAACCTGATTTTCATGGTCAAGGGATAAGATATGGGTGTTTCCTGATTAATAATGATTTCAATCTAGCCCTCATCCACATCTCCCAAACCAGTAACTGAGCAATGAATTGGACACCAAATTGCCTGCTCTCATTTTATTTATTCTCCCTGAGCTTGAGGGGCAAAAGAAAGGGAGGGGGAAAAAGAGAGAAAAAGATCATAATAACTCTCACTGATTAGACCCTGAATAATTAAGAGTTGACTCTACTGTGGTCATACATACTAAAAAAGTAAGCCTGGCTGCCAACCCTTTCATTTGTATCCATTGTACTTTAAATACCATGTTTTCCAGAACTAGCTAGTCTCTTAAATGTGATACCTTAATATTCAGAATGTGTGGGATGTGGGAAAATTGATGTTCCTCTGAGAATCTCA
>VMDR010036357.1:0-10523 GCA_007922815.1 Macrotus californicus | reverse complement strand
TTCATATGTGATTATGTGTTTGTATATAGATTTGTAGGCTGGAATCATTTTCTCACAAAATTTAATAAAAAGCCTTGGTATGTTGCCTGTTATCTAGTATTGCTGTTGAGAAGTCTGATGCTGTTCTAATTGTGTATAATCATGTGTTACCTGTTTCTGCTTCTCTGCATTTTTTTAAATCTCAGAAGCTTTTAGAAGCCTCTCTTTATCCCTGATGTTCAGTGGTGGGCTTTTATGTGCATATTTTTTTTTTCATTTTTTTGTGTTGGATATGTGGTATAATCTTTTAATTTGAAACTTGATATCTTTAGTTTGGGAAAATCTTCTTGAATTATTTCATGGATCATTTTCTCCATTTTGCTTTAATAGTTCCTTCTAGAACTTTTGGCTTTCAGATACTGGACTGGTGATGCCGACCCTTTCATTGTGTTGTCGTTTCTCCCCGTTTTCAACCTCTTGCGTTTTTTTTTTTTTTTAATTTATAACAGATTTCCTCAACTTTAGTATCCCATCACTTTATTAGTTTAAGGAGAATTAATATGTATTTAATTTCTAAGAGCTAACTTTTGCTCTTTGGAAAATGTAACAAAACATTCTGTACTTGTTATAGTATCTTTTGTACTTTATTTTGGGATAGTTATTATTATTATTAAGATTTCTGTTTTTGGAATTGTCTATTTACCCCATTTTTTTTCTCTGTGTGATTAATCTCTGCCTTTCATGTAAGTGATTTAACCCCTGTATCTGATGACCCTTCATATTGTGGAATAAAACACTAAATAACTAAGTAGAACCCATGTATGAGATTGGAGCTTGTTGAATTGAATAGCTAGTGTCATTGTAGGGGCATTGGACTTTAACTCTTTTTTTTCTGTTTAAAAGTAACATTTCATTTAACATATTTTAGACTACATTTTTGTTTTTTATATAAAAATTTTTGTCAATTACTGTTGACATTCAATATTATTTTACATTATTTTTAGGTATACAGCATAGTGGTTAGACAATTACGTTATTTATGAAGTGATCCCCCCCATAATTCAAGTACCCACCTAGCACATTACAATATTATTGACTGTATTCCCTGTGCTGTACTTTTCACATCAGTGATTATTTTGTAACTATGAGTTTGTACTTACTACCTTCACATTTCTTACCCATCCTATTCCCCCACTCCCCTGTGACCATCAGTTTGTTCTCTGCATCTGTGGGTCTGTTTCTGTTTAGTTAATTAATTTTGTTCTTTAGATTCCACATACAAGTTAAATTATATGGCATTTATCTTTCTCTGAATGACTTATTTCACTTAGCATAATACATTTTAGCTTCATCCATATTGTTGCAAATGGTAAGATTTCATTGTTTTTCAAAATATAACCAGAGACATTGAAATTAAGAACAATGTAACAATAGCCAGAGGGGAGGGGGGAGGGGACAGTGGGAGGAAGGGTTTTCAGGAACCACTATAAAGGACTCATGGACATAACCAAGGGGGAGGGTGGAGCAAGGGAGGGAAGTGGGATTGGCTGGGGTGGGGGAGAGGTGGGGGGAAATGCAGACAACCGTAATTGAACAACAATAAAGTAATAAAATCTTAAAAAAAAAGATTTTATTGTTTTTATGTCTGAGTAATGTTCCATTGTGTATATGTACCACAACTTTTTTAAATCCTCAACTGAGGACATTTTTTTCATTGCTTTGAAAGAGACAGAGACAGAGAGAGAGAGACAGACAGCCAGACAGACAGACAGAGATACTGATGTGAGAAACATTGATTGATTGCCTCCTATACATGCCCACACAGGGGATCAAACCCACAACCCAGGTATGTGCCCTGACTGGGAATTCAGCCAGTACCCTTTTGGGGTATGGGACGATGCTGCAACCAGCTGAGCCACACCGGCCAGGGCTGTACCGCGACTTAATTTTATCCACTCTTCTATTGGTGGGTACTTGGGTTGCTTTTATATCTTGGCTGTTGTAAATAACACTGCAGTGAACATAGGGGTGCATATATCTTTTTGAATTAGTGTTTTGTGTTTCTTTGGATATATACACAGAAATGGAGTTGCTGACTCATAAGGTAGTTTTGTTTCTAACTTTTGAGGAACTTCCATACTGTTTTCCATAGTGGCTGCACCAGTTTGCATTCCTACTGAAAGGGCATAGGAGTTTCCCTTTCTCCACAACCCCACCAGCACTTGTTTGTTGATTTATTGGTGGCAGCCACTCTGACAGGTGTGAGGTAGATATCTCACTGTGGCTTTAATACGCGTTTCTCTATGATCAGTGACATTAAGCATCTTTCCATGTGACTATTGGCCATCGGAATGTCCTCTTTGGAGAAATGTCTCTTTAGGTCTTTGTCCATTTTTCTTGGATTGTTTATTTTTTGTTGTAAGTTCTATGAGTTCTTTATACATTTTGGATATTAACCACCTTTTGGATGTATCATTGACAACTATCTTCTCCCATTCGGTAGATTGTCTTTTCACTTAGTTGATGGTTTCCTTTGCTCTGCAAAAACTTTGTCATTTGATGTAGCCCCATTGTTTATTTTATTCTTTTGTTTCTTTTTGCCTAAGGAGATATATCAGAAAAAAAGTTGCTGAGGAAAGTGTCAGAGAATTTGCTGCCTGCGTTTTCTTGTAGGAGTTTTATGGTTTTGGGTGTTACATTTAAGTCTTTAATCCATTTTAAGTTTTTCTTATGTGTGATGTAAGAAGGTGGTCGAGTTTCATTTTTTGCATGTAGTTGTTCAGTTTTCCCGACACCATTTATTGAATAGACTGTCTTTACCTCATTGTATGTTCTTCCCTCTTTTGTTATATATATCAATTGACCATATAGATGTGGGTTTATTTCTGGTCTCTCCCATTATATTCCATTGATCGATGTGTCTGTTTTTATGCCTGTACTGTGCTGATTTGATAAAGGCTTGTGGTATAGTTTGGTATCACATAGCATGATACCTTCTACTTTGTTCTTTCTCAAGATTGCTGTGAATATATGGGGTCTTTTGTGGCTCTATATAAATTTTTTTTATTATTTGTATTAATTCATTTTTTGTTGGAGTAATCATTTATCAGTATCTCTGTTTTGTTTTGTGTTTTTCTTGGATTAGCCACTTTCCAGAGAGAAATTCTTTTGTTTCCTTCCTGGAGGTTATAAGCATGGTACTCAGAGTTCTTAGACTAAATGAAAAGGAGTTCTCATTATTTAGTATATATAGTCTATATAGATTTTTAGACAATTTCCCTTTTTAGTGTGGACTCTTTGGTCCAAAATTCTTCTGGTTTAACCCCTCTAGAGTGAGTAATAGTCTTTTACCAGGATGAATAATAGGGTACTCACTTGCATGGCTGCATGAGAGAAGGGAAATGCTCTTTAGGTGATCTGACAGACTTTTAGTCATTCCTCATCTTTTTAGCTTCATCTGCGTTCTTGCTCTCTGAACTGCCTGGTTTGTTAAATTTTCATCATTGCAGATCTATTTGATTCTTAGTTTAATTGCCCATGGGCACTTTTCTTTGTTCTTCTAGGTTATTTTTGTTAATTCTCCATCAAATATCCATCTTCCAAAACTTTGATGATAGCTCCTGCCTCTTCTAGAGCTGCACATTCAGCTCTTGTCTTCTCATCTTCATTTCCTTGTTGGTTTAGGGTCCTAATGGTTAAGGAGGGAACCGAGGTAAAGTTACACATGGTTTGACTCCTTAATCTTTCATGTCTACGCAGATATATAGGTGATTGTCATTAGTTCATCTTCTCATTTGTAGAGGACAATGACAGGAGGGTTTTAAATTCAACACTGGTGGTTTTACTCAACACTGAGGGTGAAGGTCTCAGTAAGGACGGAGGAAGAACTGCGGGGAAGAAAATTGGTGGAACAGAGTAAGGGTTCATGGTGCTTCACGGGACTTAAGAATATGTGTTAGAAGTTGATATTTTTCAGAGAAGTACAAGAAGGAGAAGAAAAAGTACTGCATTATTTTATATTAAATGGTATTTTAGAATCATTTCCTTGATAATGTGTACAATATAAAGTTTTATTTCAATTATAGTACTTTAGGAATTCCCTCTTACCTTTCTCTGGAGGGCTGTGGCAGCAGCATTTGAACCAATGTATGTGAGGGTGCTTTATAACGGCATTATTTCAAATGTCACTCTCTTTGTGATTGTCCTATTGACGAATATCCTCTGACTATGCATCTTACCAAATACCTCTTCTCTAAATCAAGTTTTGTATAAAGTTCAGCTGATTTCTAAGAGTAAATACCTTGAACAGTAAGTATAGTATTTGAGCCTCCACACATACCAGTAATAGTGGCTTCTCTTAAGCTACTCCTTTACTGGCTGCTTAAATTCAAAGCTATACTTTTTTAGTTGTAGAGCTTTTGGTCTCTTTGTTTCATGAGTTGCATCCCCAACAGATTTTCTTGCCCAGTTTCAGGTGGCCACACTCACATAGAAAGAACAGTGTGAATGGTGCCCCGAGTGGTGCGGTGGCAAGACTCCTGCTCCCTTCTACCTTTTTAGTGCTTACACTTGGAGCACTTGATAAATCCTAGTTTGAAGGTAGAGTGGAAAGAAACCAAAGTTACTTTTTTTTAGAGAAGGTCACTGCAAAAGTGAGGGAAAGGTACAGAGATTTCAATCCATATACCTTCTGCCTCCACACCTGCATAGTGTCCCCCAGTGCCCGTGTCCCCCATCGGAGTGGTACATTTGTTACACACGATGACTCTGTATTGACACATCATAATCACCCTAAGTCTGTAGTTTCTGTTTCCTACGTTAATTTTTACTAGAACTTTTCTTCACTGTTGATGTCCATCAAGAGATAATGATAATTAAAAAAAATACTCAGCTTGTGGCATTAACAACAAAGTATAAAACGGCTTTTCTTAAGGAGATATTATGTATAATTCTGTTTTAGTTATTAAAATAAGTTTTAAAATATCTGAGAAATGTAGTGGTCACAAAAACGTGAACTAAGATCTTGATAGTTTTAGTCTAAACCAAGATGCTTTTGTGTAGGTATTGAGACTTTTGTTAGAAGAGATACTAGACATCATCTTCTGGTTAGAGTCTTAGATGTGAGACCTGTCCAGAAAGTATCCTACCGTGTAATATGAAAAATAGAGACATTCATTGAAGAGGATACAAGAAACGTTGTACATAGGACAAAGACACCTCAGTCCCCTTCCAAGTAGGCACCTTGGGACCTCACACAGTTCTCCCAGTTGCCGTCAGCTGCCTTGTTGTATTTTCCTGAATCTCACTGATGGTCTGAAATCTCTTCCTTTTCAAAGGTGATTTTAGTTTTAGGAAAAGCCAGAAGTCACAGGGCACCAAATCTGGGCTGTAAGGGTGCTGAGTCACCTGGGTGATTTGATGTTTCACCAAAAAACTGCATGAGATGTGATGCATGAATGGACGCATTGCTGTGATGAAGCTGCCAATCATCGTTGCCCATAGCTGCAGCCTTCTGAATCATCCGAATGGTTTCCACGGAAGAATGTACAAGCTTAACGCAAAATTGATGCAGATTCATTGCTCTACTCGCTCAGTCATTTTCAATATGATGGCCACACAGTACACATGCTCGCTTCATGGTGTCTGCCACCCCCACTGACTAGTGCCATGAAGTCCACTCTTTTTGGTTGCCAGGTTACATGGATGTGGCGTAAACCATACTCGTTATATCAACAGTGGCTGGACTTTTTTCCTGACAGACCTCACATGACATGTATTAGATATTAAAAAGACCTACCTTATGTGATTTAAAGGAGAATGTGATAAATATATGGTGAAATCAGAAGCCTATATAAATACAGAACATTGTAGATATTTGCTCTGAGGAAAATAAATATCACTTCACATGGAAACAACACAGATGGGGAATACTGGAAAATAATAACCACGTAGTACCCGTTCATGTAACAATCCAAATACAAATTAGTAATTTAATAGGTTCTGTTGAAGTCAGGGTTAGTATGTGAGAAGTTATTTCTTAAGATGGTGTCCTTTAATCACTTTTAAGTCATATAGTGTGTTAATTAAACTGCAGATTCCTGGGCTACCTCTTAGGAAGATTCTTAAAATACTATGGGAACACACTAAAGTTTGAGATGAAAGATTTCAAAGTAATGTTTGATATATTTATCATGGAAAGTTCATGGTTTTCTTAATTATTCATAAATAGTTCTGTTTAAGTGAGTTTCAGATATGAAGGATTTCTATATTTGATCAAAATGTGAAATAGGGAAAAGAAGGTAAATTATGTTGGTAGATATTCATAATATAGGCAAAATGAGAGCTGGCATCTTCTGCCATGGGTTCAAATTGCAGGAGGTACTATCACTAACTATAGGACTTTGAGTGAAAATTACTTAAGCCCTCTAATCCATTGAATATTAACATGAAGATGAGAACAGTAAGCGTTTTTACAGTGGGCCTGTTGTGAGGATAGAGGGCAACAGCGAAAGTAACACACGTTTCCTCGGCGAACGTGAGCTGATCCGAGCTCTTCATCGTCACCACCGCCATCGTGGTAGCCCACAGTGTTTTCAGTCCGACGCTCTTCAAGTGTCTCTCCCTGTCTAATGTCACCTCTCCTTCAGGGCCAAAATGAGTTTTCCCCCTTCGAATTAAGTTTTCTCTACCATTTATTTGGTGGTAATTATTCCCTCCTGTGCCCTTCAGCCAGTAGCAGATAGTGGAGATGTCAGCATCCCCTTTTTTGGTTAATTGATATAGAATAGAACCCTTTTCTGTCGTTTACCTACACTTGGCGTGTGAATTTTGCTTCTACGCTGCTGCATTTTAACTTTGGAGCTGCTTCGAGCTGTCTTGTTTCTCTCTTCTCATCCCACCTGATAAAGGTATTCTAAAGAAACCTGTTTAATCTGGGAGTTTCCGATTTAAATTAAATGTCTCCACCTAAATGAAACTAAACCTGTAAGTTAAATTTCTTTCAAAAGTATAAATTTTACTCTATATTTGAAACCAAATAGGATTTTTAAAATATTTGCTTAAAATACGTTAAAATATTTATTTCTTGAGCTTGACTAATCAAGAATTATGTGTCTATAGTTATGAAAGTTCAGCCCATTTATTTTAAAATTGCATCCTTTTACCTCCTAAACACTAAACTATGAAACCTGATGCAAATACTGTAAGAATATCTGAGGTAGATAATTAAAGTATAATTAAGTTTAAATGCCTTGGTGAAGGAGTATAAAAATTATTTAAATTCAATCGGCTAGTACATTTGCAGTTTTCTTTTATTAGGTGTGAAATCTAAGAATCCCCTGCCAACTCTTGAGGGCTCAATCCAGAATGTTGAATTGAAGTACTGCAGCACATCATTGGTCAGATGTGCCTCTGGGACCGTGGGATCAATAAAAATTTGTGCCAAAGCCCCAGGTATGTGCAGCTGGACCGTGTAAAACTTTATTGCCTGTATAGGAGAATTGGCCTTGCATTTTACAAGGAGCGTTACTGAAACAAGAATTTACTCATTGTTCCTATGAATCAGAGGTTTTAAATATTTTTATTTTACTTAAAAATTTTTATTAATTGTGCCAGGATGATAGTTCTTGACTTTAATAAATTAATTTTTATTTAATGAAAAAACTTTTCATAGTTTTAAGAATGATTATGAGGAAGAAAAATTAAAGAAAGTTTATTCTTGTACTTTTGGTAGGAGTAGGAGGTATAGATATATATGGCACTTTAAAATTAAGTTAGAATGTTGTTAGTATAATAAAATTACTCAGAAAACCCACCTGTTTTGAAATTTATGGTGGTAATTGACTTCATCTTCCTACCAATACTTTTTTTTATAATATTTCCCTTAAACTACAGGGTCTGGCACAAATGACACCCTCTTTTTTATCACAAAATCATAAGTGTGTAGTTGTATAACATAACAACATCACATTCAAGCATGACGTATGACTTTCTCGGTGAAATGTTCGCGTTGCTGTCCATCTCGTGTGAGACATTCACGTACCCTACCAACCACACTCTTGCAGGCCTTCTGCCAGACCCTGTAATTGTAATTTAATTACAAACTAAATTTCTAGGTAAGTTTAAAGATAAGGGACAGATTCCCTGGAATATTTAAAACAGTGTGTGTTCAAGTTGTTTCCTTTTATAAGCTTTTCTGTACATATACTGCATTAATTTGGTAAATGTTAAAACTTATTTTTTAAGGATTAAAAGTGCTTTTAATTTTATCACTCATATTTTTAAGAGTATAACATGTACAGCTAAAATCATCAGATATAGTTGAAATGTTATAATGTTAGTATATTTTAAGATCCAGCATCCTCAAGCTACTCCTTTATTTTATGTTAAAAAACGTTTTTCATTAATGTTTCTATTCAGGTGACAGTGGGAAAGAGAAATTGATTCCACTGCTTCAAGGTCCTTCTGACACGAAAGACCTGCACAGCAGCAAGTGGCTGAATGAAAGCAGGAAGCCGGAGTCTCTCTTGGCTCCAGACCTGATAGCCTTCACGGTCCAGGTGCCCCAGTGCATGGACTCCTGCCACAGTTCCGGTGAGTGCAGACTTCGCATCTTTCTCTTAGTTTGCGCTTTCTTTGTAAGGCTTTTAAAGTTGTGCTTTTTAAAAAAACATTCTGTGCGCATTATACTCTACAGTTGTGCTCTTTGAAAATACAAATGAAGTATTTTTGTGTCAGTTTTGGTAAATGACATGTTTATAAGCAGTAATGATTTTATTTTATATGAGAGATAATTTAGTTGTATTTGTAGCAATCTTAGATTCACACCTACTACATTCAACTGAGTTTTAAAATATACCATATCATGTAATATGTCGAATGGAGTAAAAGAGATTTACAGCCCTGGAAAGGTAAAATATTTTTCATGGGACAGTACAAGTTTGTCACCCACACTTTGCCATGTTAAAATTAGGTGTTCGGGCTGTCTGTAGCTTCGCAAAAAGCAAAAGATGTTGATGGTGGGACCAAGAAAAAACTCAGAGGTCAAGATCTTATTTCTTGATTTATATTCTTCTCTAGTAGCACTTTGCCTGTAATCTATTTCATTGTATTCAGCACCATGATAATAGCAGATCCACACTCCCTGTGCTGAGAGGAGATACTAGAAAGATCAATGAGATCTGGAGGGAAAAAGATGTGGTTAGTGGAGAACCAGTATCGGCAGTGTGTGGTTAGTAGAGCCGAGGTGGTCACTCCATGAGACTAGAAGTGAGATAGCTGTATAGAGATTTCTTAAAAGGATAGGACGTCTAGAATTTTTCTTGGAAATTACTTGCCAGTGATGGCGTGCTTTCAAATAGTTCCCTATGAGTGAAGCTCTGTTACCATTAACAGGTATTGCAGCTTATGGGAAATAATGTTAAACATTACTGCACTAAGTTAGAAATAGAAACCATGGAAAGACTTGTTAATTGACTGACTAGACAGAGACTCCATGGAGGTGAATATTGAAAGCACTGCACAGGTGCACGTATGCAGGGACACAAAAAACTTAAAGACGAATGTCGTTGCAGTAGCATTTATAGTTGAGTGGCATCTCCATTAGAAACCGAGCAGTAGTATTTGCAAGGTAAGTCTGAGGCGCCCCTGTCAGCATGCTGCTGACAATGCATTCCTCAGAAACAACTTACCGGCCTGGTGAGAACGGGTAATGATGCTAAGGAAAAAAATGTGAGGATGAGGCAAAAACCCAAACTGAAAATGCCCCTATGGATAAGATTTTACCAGTTTTTTAAGACAGGGTTTGATAAACATTTTAATCAAGGGCCAGATAACTAATATTTTAGGCTTTGTGGACCATATGGTCTCTATCTCAGCTATTCAGTTCTGCTGTTTACATCACAAAAATAGCCATAGACAGTATGTCAATGAATGGATGTGACTCTGCTCCAGTAAAACTTTATTAGTAAAAACTGGAGGGGGGCCAGATTTAGCTGATGTGGTTTAGCTTACCGCCCCCCACCCTTGTTTTAGAGACAGGGGATTGGTGGTTAAATGAACCTTATGATTTTATTAATACCTATTTAATCATGTTCCTTAAATGTGCTGTTTGGTAGACTTCTGGGTGATTATCCATATATTAAGTTTTGATAGGTTTTGTTTTCAAATCATCAAATCATTGAAATATTACTGAAATGACCAGACCACCTGATAATGAATTCTGATACCTAAGAAGGAAGTAAGCTTGTTTATGTCTGCCGTGTATTCTTAATCGGAGAGGGACTCTGTGTTTTTCCTTTTGCTCTATACACAGTTAGAATGAGTTAAAGTGTCAAGCTCATTTAAATAATAATCAGATCTTATAATAATATTCATATTCTGTGTAATTTAAATGGATCTCTAGGGTCACAAAAATGTATTTGCCTTTCTAATCTATTATATGGGCCTAAAATGAGCTATTATAAAAAATTATACCTATGATAGTTCAAGGGTAAAGTTTCACATTTTTTCTTGCTGTTAAGGAAATTTACCCAGTCTTCACCATT
>VMDR010036356.1:0-10511 GCA_007922815.1 Macrotus californicus | reverse complement strand
TGAACCTAAAACAAAGACAAAAACAAACTAAGCAAACAACTAGAACAGGAATAGAATTACAGAAATGGAGATCACACAGAGGGTTATCATCAGGGGGGTGGGTGGGGAGAGAGGGGGAAAAGGTACAAGGAATAAGAAGCATAAATGGTGGGTAGAAGATAGACAGGGGGAGGATAAGAATAGTATAGGAAACGTAGAAGCCAAAGAACTCATATATAGGACCCATGGTCATGAACTAAAGAGGGGGAGTGTGGGGGGAAGGGGTGTGCAGGGAGGGGGTGGGGGGAGCGGATGGGACAACTGTAATAGTATAATCAATAAAATATATTTTAAAAAAAGATAAATCTAATCAGCTGAACAGAACTGGACTGTGAGGTCAGTAGATATTTGACTAACTGCATTGCAGAGCTGGTGCCCTGAGAATGCTTTCACCCTATTTCTTAGGTTTTACTCTCAAGTTTAGCTCAACAAAATTCCAACTGAGTGATGATATTCGGTTGTCCAAATGAGGCTAATTTTCAACTCCAACTCTGGTTTCTTCTGCCAGTCTTCTCTCAATCCCATTGGTTTCTTTTTCTCCTTCTTTCATGTGAATGGGCAAAAGTGGAAGGTAAACATTTCAGGTAGAAGATTTAGTGCTCTCAGTTTCCCTTCACTTTTCCTGCTTGCATATCTGTATTCCATATAAATGTCTATTTTTTCCCTTATTATTAAAAGGATAAACATCCTTATAAGACCCTATATTCTATGATGAGCCAGATGAAGAGATGGCTCCTCAAATCTCTGGATGTTCCTGTAAGACCTCTACCCCTCCAGCCTACCCATGGCACTTCTGGTCTCATAACCACCATCTGCACTACATCTTCAAGACAATCCCCATTATACCTTTCCCCTGTTTAAGCAGTGGCCCTACCTGTCCCTTGGGCTGTACATTAGGCATCACTCCATCAGAGTCAATTATGTTGCCACCCACAGCTCTGTCCCACAGGGTCACTCTCTCTCTTTTTATTTTTCATTGTGTCACTTACTCTCTGAGACACTAGAGATTTTACTTACATATCTCTTCACCTTCCTCCCCTTCATATAAGTAGCCTTCACTCATACTTGTTCATTCATCTCACTACAACTCACATTCATAAAGACAATTTTGACTTAACTTTTGAGACTGAGTAAATTGTAGAACTCCTGAGTCTCATCCTTAAGTCTGATGGGGAAATGATGCAAACAACTTAGCATAATGCTCGGGACATAGTAGGTACTCAGTACATTGTAGTATTTCTTATTTTATCATTGTTTACTCTTTCAGGACTATGCAAATGTCTTGAACACTTCAGGAAGAAATTTTATAAGGGAGGAAATATCACAGGGTGGTCAGCAGTATGACTTTCAGAGAGTAGACTGAGGCTTATATCCAAATTCTATCAGTCTCTGAGATGTCCTCCAGAGATTTTCCTTGTAGTTATGTTCACGTTTAGGAGTTTCCTCTACTGAATCACAGTAAGCTTGTGTATCCAACAGAACATGGTGGAAGTACTAGTGTATGATTTCTGGAACTAGAATATAAAGGTATTGGATTTTCCACCTTTGTCTGTCTCTTGGATTACTCACTCTGGAGAAAGACAGCTGCAGTGTAGTCCAAGCATTAGAGTGTCCCCTACAGAGGCCCTTATTGGTGAAAAATCAAAACCTCCTTCCAAAAGCCAGCATCAGCTTGCCAGCCATTTGAACAAGTCACCTTAGAAGCAGACCCTTTAGCCCCAGTGAAGCTTTTCAGGGACTACAGCCTCAACTGACATTTTGACTGTGACCCTGGGAGACATCCTGAGCCAGAAGTACCACTAACCTACTTGTGAATTCCTGACCTAGGAATTGTGTGAGATGATAAATGTCTATTATTATTTTAAGCCTCTAAACTGTAAGATGTTGTGGAATAAGAGATAGCTAATATTAGTAGTATGGGGAAGTTGTTTATAAGCCCTCATTTGCAAAGTGAGAATAATAATAGCACTTACTTCAAAGTGTTAAGAGAGTGCAATGAGCTAATACATGCATAGCAATCACAAAAGTACCTTGCACATAGGAGTGCTCAGTAAGTAGAAGTACTGGTATTGATGATAATATTTCCTGATCTATTGTGCGTATAGCGCTGGCCTCTTGAAGTACATTGAGAAGTCGACCTCTTGTTTAAGGCAATATCTGTCTACAACAGAAGGAACATTCATCACAAAAGACATGCCATTCACTGATTGAGGAATAATCTGGGCTCCAAGGATTGAAGATCTCCTGAACCAAGGAACTCTGGGAAGATGTAACATAAGCACAGTGCTCAACTGTTGTTTGACTTATGAATGTACATCTATAGTCAGTACCTGTAGAAGCCCTGTAGGAATTGACTCATCCCCTGAGCATTCTGTCTGATAAAGGCCTGTGGCAGTTCAGTCCAGGAGTTGAATTTTCTTTAGGTTTAAAAAACTCTAGAGAGTAGAAATACTACATAATCTTCACTCACTTTTTGATGAAAAGAACAGTCTTTTGGTTTAATAATGGGCACATCTACAATTTAACCTTAGCTTTTTACACAGAGTAATCCTAAAGCACAACATTTAACCAGCACCATTTGGAACTCCTCTCTACAGGGTAATCTGTAATTCAGCTCATTAAGAAGAAGTGTTTGAAGAGGCCCTTTTGTCAACTTAGCTTGTGCAGATGCCTAGCTGGCTCCTCGGTGCAGTTTGTCTGGGGCTGCCCTTCAGAAGTATGTCACTAATTATTTCGTTAGCTCCTACCCTCAGAATTTTTTAAGAATTTAAGAGCTCTTAAGATGTCTTGGCTTTTGAAGACCCCGCCTCTTTTCTTCTGTGTGAATAAGTGCTACAAAATGGAGAAATGGGCTCTTTACCTTCATCTCTATTGCACACCGGGCATCTAAGGACTCCCAGTAAAAATTTAACTCATTAAAACATACACACAGTTTAATCATGCTTGGTTTTATGAACATGTGATAATGTAGAATCAGTAGCTTCTCCAGAACTGAAGATCAGAAACCTCTGGGCAGAAGAGACAGGTGAAGGCCAACGTTCTGGAGTCCCAGAGGTAGGCTGCTCATTGCAGACCTGGGGCCTGGCCTTTTCCCAAGAAGCATACTATAGCCTGTGCTTTGGGTCTCTGCAACCCATCTGCTCTCCCTACCACCTCTGCTGCCCCATCACAACACATGGGATGAGAGGATGAAATGCTACCATGCGTGTATGTACCCCAGGAAGAGCATCCACCCATTGTGGTGTTAGATCGATGTGGCTGCCCCACCTCTGCCTCTAACCAGACAGTCATGCTGGGCATGTCATTTACCTCTGGGTTTTTGTTGGGGTTTTCTCTGGGTTTTAACCGAGAAAAAAGGAAAACTCTTACCTGGTGTAATTTCCCAGCTTCTGGTATGACTCAGAGGAAGGAGAAAGCACTCCAATTTGAATGCCACTATGTGCCAGGCTTTTTATAGATACAATTTCATTTCATCTGTATGCAACCTTTGAGGCAAGCGTTTAGTCATTACTTTGTAGATAAGAAAGCAAACCTCAGAGTCCAGTCACATGACGTGTCCCTCCCTCTCCAGACCGCACATCCTCAGTTTCTCCTCTGGCCAAGACATGGATGCCTGACGCTCTCCAGGTGCATAATTGGGACTTTTCACAGGCGACTGCAGCGATTTTCAACCTCTGTCATCTCGTGGCACACATAAACTAATTACGAAAATTCTGTGGCACACCAAAAAATACATTATATTTTTTGCCGATCTGACAAAAAAATAGGTATAATTTTGATTTATTTGCATTGGATGGCTATGGTTGTGTTGTTTGTTGTCATTTTTTTATTTGACAATCTAATGGATAAGAGGTCAGTATCCATTACTAAATAGTCAGTTTTTGCATGTTTTAAAAGTTCTTGCAGTGCATGGTTGAAAATCGCTGGGCTAGAGCCTTGGTGCTCCCATCACACCCCAAACTTATTTCTGTCATTACACAATATTTTATAATGTTCTGTTTGAATACGTGTACCACCCACCTGCATGGGCACTCATTCAGGACAGAAACTCTTATCTACCTTTGCATGACCAGGTTTGACTTACTTCCTAACATAGAGTAAGTGTTCGGTAAACATTTTATGTAATATTTGTTAGATTATGTGGGGTTTTTTAACTTGGAAAATAAAAGAAAAATTTCAATAGCACTTAATTCCACTACCCAGGTAACACTGGAAACCTTAAAATAATAATAAATATATTACATGTACATTGTAAAAAAAATTATATTGTACCAAAAATGAAAAATAAAAGTTTCTCTCTGTCAGTCCCTTTCAATAAAAACGTCAGACAAAAAATAAAAAATTCTTTCATGGGTATCTTTATAAAAAATTGATGTACATACATACATGTCTAAACATAGTGGCACAAGTGTGTATGTATCGTTACACACTGCCTAATGATGGAGGCATGTTCTGAGAAACGTGCCGGTAGATGATTTTGCCATTGTGCAAACATCACCGAGCACACTTACACAAACCTAGATGGTACAGCCTGCTGCACACCCGGGCTGTGCTGTGTAGCCTGGTGCTCCTGGGCTGCAAGCCCATACAGCATGTCACTGTATAAAACAACATGACATTGAATCAAGCACAAGAGAAAATTGTGCAATCAAGAGACGCGGGAAACACGAAGTGTATGAGGCTGCTGCCGGCATAGCACGGCATACTGTTTCACAGCTCTGCTAAGTAGGCAGAGTGCCCTCCAAAATAATGATAAAAGGTATGGTATAGTAAATACATAAAAGAGTAACATAGTCATCGATTATCATTATCAAGCATTATACACTGTACATAACTGCATGTATTCTGTGTAGTTTTATACAACTGGCAGCACAGTAGGTTTTTTTACAAGATTACCACAGACACACAAGTAATGCATTGAGGTAAGATGTCACAACAGTTACAACATCACCCGGCATTTCATTATAATCTACGGGGCCATCATCTTATGTGAGATTCCTCACTGATTGAAACGCTGTTCTGCAGCCCATGACCGTAGACATTTCTGTGTAAATATGTATGTGCAGTCTTCACATGTATGATCCAGAAAGAATTATGTACACATATATACACGTATATTTCTGCACACTAAATACAGTGACCTGTATTTTGATTTTTCACTTCATAGTATAATTTGGAATTCTTACATCAGAAAAGAGAATACATCATATTTTAACCAGCCCCCAACTATTGAATGATTAGGGTTTTTGTAGTTTTCCTCTGCCAGCTATTTCTACAATAACTATCCTCCTCCAAGCATCCTGATGTTCTTTTGTGTCTTTATTCATATCTTGACATGACAATGTTGATGACATTTTCTCTTAAGCTCTGCAGAAATATTGATAATTATTTGTTTAAAAGCTTATTCTGAAAGTTGAAAAACAACCAAGTGCACTTGCAGTCTAGTGACTGTACCAGTCTTGTTTATTGCAGAGTCAGACAGAAATCTAGGCTTCCCATTCCTTCTTTACATGCAGTGAGAGTTCCATGTGCTGACCTGGTTAGGCTACAGCCCCCAGTTACTCACTCAAACACAAATCCAGATGTTGCTGTGAGGGTGTTTTGTAGATATGATTAAAGTCCACTATCAGGTGACTTTAAGTAGGGATTGTCATAGACAACGTGGGTGAGCCTGAATTGATCAGTTGAAAGGCCATAAGAGCAGAGCTAGGTTTCCCTGACCATGAACTTCCACATCTGGACAGACATTTTGATTCACACCTAAGAGTTCTAGATGTCCTTCCTGATGACCAGCCCTTTGAATTTTGGATTTGCCTGAAGAGCCCCCCGCATTTGCATAACTCTTGCATTAAATCTCTTAATATGACTCTCTTACTGGTTTTGTTTTTCTGGTTGACCCCTGACCGATGCACAGGTTCAATGCCACAAATCTTACAGTGCCCAGTAGAGACTTATTTTAAGCACCCAGATCAAGTGGATTATCTTTTCTTGTACTTCATCAACAGCTTAAAACTGTGCCTCGTTTTATTTTACCTCATATCTGGATTATGATTTTTTATATGTTTGTTTTACTCTGAGGTCTCTTACTGAGGAAATATACACTGTATTTACCATGTTGCTATAATCATGCAGCCACTTACTCATTCCATTGCTTGATTAATTTCCATTTTCTTTTATGCAGACATTCTTCTTGAAGTTTGTGTGTGCTTCTGTTTGATTTTAGCCTGCTGCACAGCTGTCATCCTGAAATTTCCTCTCTTCAGCTTTCTTCGTTTCTTGTTACTCACATCATCTTCTTTCTTGGCTTCTACTCATGTTTTTCTGGAGTAAATATTCAGCCTCCTTAGAAAGGGATTACAAGAGCTAAATGTTAAGTTCTTGCAAATCAGAAAGTCTTTTTTCTCTCCATCTCCACTTGTCTGATAGTATAATTGGTCATAGAATTTAGGTTCAAAATAAGTTTCCCCCAGAACTTTGCTGTCTAACATTGTGTTGCTAATAAGAAGTCTGTTGACTGGCTAATTTTGGTCTTTTTATTTTCTTGGAAGTCTTGAAGATGATCTATTTACCCTTGGTTTTCTGGAATTTCACATGATTTGTATTGATGTAGATCTTTCTGGAACTTCACATGATGTGCGTCAGTGTGAATTTTTCTTAATTTATGCTGATCTGCACTAATAAGGCCTTTTAGAATCCTCAAACACACCTCTTTTCAGGCTTAGACGTGTTTGACTTCCATTTATTGTTGTGTTAGTGCTCCCTCCACTTGCTCCACACAGTGCTCCCTTTCTGGGCCTCAGCTTGGAAGGCGTGCCTCTTGAATCCTCTTTATCCTCTGTTTACCCTTTTACTCAAAATTTTTATGTCTTTGATTTCCTTCTCTGTGATCTGGAAGATATTTTTAAAGGTCCCTTCCAACCTTGATTAAATTTTTAATTTTAGCCATGCTATGTTTACTTTCTAAGAGCTTTCATTTTTTTTAAATTACTACATTTTTCTGACATATTTTTCTTGTTCTGTGTTTACAATATCTTCCCAAATCACTATAAAGTTACTAATTGGAGCTTCTTCTTTCTTCTTAAGGTTTTTTTTTTTTTTAAGTTCTTTAATGTCTGCCATCAATTGTTCTATTTGTTCATCTTGGTCTTTCTTTTTAGTGCTGCTGTTTTTATCCTAAGTTTAGTAAACGAGGGACTGGGTTGATTTTTCTAAAGAGCTGTTTATTTCTGGTGTTTATTGGTTGGTTTTCCAATGGGTCTGTGCCATTGAATTGGAAGGCAGTCTAGGACTATGCAGTGGACAAGTCTTGTAGGTGGGCAGGTTGATACAGGTCAAGCAAGTGAGAAGGCGGCCATGGCAGGGCCCTACTGCCAACATTTGGGAAGTATCAAGTCTGGCACACTGTCATTCACTTTACCTGCCCTCACTCCTCTGAAACAGTTTATCCCATTTATTTAAAGAGTCCTCTACCCCTTGGAAACTAACCAAATAGCATATTGAAATTACTTTTTTAAGTATATTTTATTGATTATGCTATTACAGTTTTCCCAATTTTTTCCCCTTTATCTTCCCTCTGTCCTGCATCCCCTGCCCTCCAGCCTTCCCCCAACTCTTAGTTCATGTCCATAGGTCATACATATAAGTTCTTTAGCTTCTACATTTCCTATACCATTCTTAACCTCTCCTTGCTATTTTATGCCTACTAATTATGCTTCTTATTCCCTGTACCTTTCCCCCAACATTCTTCCCCTCCCCCTTCCCACTAAAAACCCTCCATGTGATCTCCATTTCTCTGGTTCTGTTCCTGTTCTAGTTGTTTGTTTAGTTTTTATTTTTGTTTTTTAGGTGCAGTTGTTGATAGTTATGAGTTCATTGTCATTTTACTGTTTATAGTTTTTGATCTTCTTCTTAGATAGGTCCCTTGAACATTTCATATAATATGGGCTCGGTAATGAGGATCTCCTTTAACTTGACCTTATCTGGGAAGCACTTTATCTGCCCTTCCATTCTAAATGATAGCTTTGCTGGATAAAGTATTCTTGAATGTAAGTCTTTGTATTTTATGACTTCAAATACTTTTTTCCAGCCCCTTCTTGCCTGCAAGGTTTCTTTTGAGAAGTCAGCACTCTTTTGTAGGTAACTCTTTCCTCTTGCTGCTTTTAAGATTCTCTCTTTATCAATAATCTTAGGTAACTTAACGGTGATGTGCCTTGGTGTGTTCCTCCTTGGGTCCAATTTCTTTGTGACTCTCTGAGCTTCCTGGACTTCCTGGAAGTCTATTTCCTTTGCCAGATTGGGGAAGTTCTCCTTCATTATTTGTTCAAATAAGTTTTCAATTTCTTGCTCTTGTTCTTCTCCTTCTGGCACCACCTGTGATTCTGATGTTAGAGCGCTTAAAGTTGTCCCAGAAGTTCCTAATCCTCTTCTCATTGTTTTGAATTCTTGTTTCTTCATTCTGTTCCAGTTGGATGTTTATTTCTTTTATTCCAAATCGTTGATCTGAGTCCTGGTTTCCTTCCCAACACTCTTGGTTCCCTGTATATTTGGCTTGTTTCACTTTGGGTAGTCTTTATCTCTTCCTTCATTTTGCAACCAAACTCAATCAGTTCTGTGAGCATCCTAATTACCAGTGTTTTGAACTCTGCATCAGATAGGTTGTCCATCTCCTTGTTGCTTAGCTCTTCTTGTGGAGTTTTGATCTGTTATTTCATTTGGGCCATATTTCTTTGTCTAGATGCACCTGATATGTTGTAAGGGGGTGGGGCCTTAGGTATTTGTGGGGGCAGGGAAACCCTCTTTGCTGTCTGGCACTGTCTGTGGGGGAGGGGCCAGAGAGGGAACAATGCCACTCGCTTGCTCCACTCTAGCCCCACTTTTCAACAAATTCACTTGTGAGACTGGGAGTTTCTCCTGCTGTGGCAACCCCCACCATATTTTACAGCTAGCTTTGAGTCTTTAGTTTCCTGTTCAGCCAGCCCTGCCTCACCCTTGCTGTCCGCTGCCTTCCCACATGTCCTCTCCACTTGGCTGCCCCTCGCCCATTTCTGCCCCTCCTACCGGTCTGAGTGAGTGTTTCTTTAACTCCTTGGTTGTTGGAGTTTCAAGCAATTTGATTTTCTGGCACTTGTTTATTGTTTTTAAATTGGTTTTTATCATTCTTTTGGTTGTGCAAGGAAGCAAAGCGTTTCTACCTATACCTCCATCTTGGCCAGAACCACCTGAAATTTCTTATATAATTTTATTAGTTGATACTTTTGCTTTTACAAGATACACAATCATATCTGGAAATAGTGATAATTTTGTGTCCTCTGATTTTATTCTCTTGTCTAGTTGCATTGGTTAGTAATTAGAAAAAAGTGTCAAATATATTATTTTGTTTCTGACTTGAATGAGCATTATTAGAATGTCTTCCTAGCAAGCGAGGTGCAGCTTCTGATTTATGCTATATATTTTATTACATAATTTTCTTAAGGATTTATTTTTAGTATTTTATCAAGGATTAATGTCAAATTTTTCAAATGTCTTTTGGCATCCACCGGAATTATCATGTGGTTTTTCTTTTTTAGCCATATAAAGACAATGAAGGAGAATCTGCCCGTGTCTCTATTCTAGCTTCTGCAATTTGCTAGTAATCTTTCTTGTTTGCAGATGCATTGCCCTCATCTCTGCCTTTATTTCCATGTGGCATTCTCTCTGTGTGTTATCTGTCTGTGACCACATTTCCCCCTTTGATATGGATACCAGTCATATTATATTAGGGCCCACCCTAATGACCTCATTTAACTTGACCTAGATCTACAAAGCCCTTATTTTCAAATGTCACATTCACAGGCACAGCATTTAAACATCTTCTGAGGGGACAAAATTCAACCCATAACAGCATCTTTACACTCATCAAAAAACGAACAAAAAGCCCATAATGGTATACCATCCATTTGATATTTTGCTAACTTATTTTGATAGGATTTTATTGCAGATTTTCTCCATTATAATCATAAGTAAGATTGGTCTTTGTGCTATTTTTATCTTATCTAGGAACACAATTCTGTTTATGATATTGGTATAAGAGTTACTGTGATTTTGCATATACATTAAAGTATACATACTAAGTATACATACTTAAAAATTTTAAGTCTTAATTATCTAGATAACAATACATTGCATTGGACTTAAAGGTTTCCTTGAAGGTCAGGATGACGTCTATGAACATATCTGAGCATTTCGGGTGTTTGCTGTTGTTGCTGTTGTTGTTCCTAGTTTCTTCCAATGTTACCGATACATTCAGAATTTCTATTTCTTCTAGAATTAGTTTTGGCCATTTATACTATTCTAGGCAATTATTTATTTAACTCAGTTTTTCCCACTAATTTATTTGCATAAAAGTAAAGCGCATCCTAATGTTCTTACTTAAAGTATTCTCTATAAATGAGCTTTCACCTTATTCATTGCTAGTTAGTTGCCTTTTCTTGCCT
>VMDR010036355.1:0-10512 GCA_007922815.1 Macrotus californicus | reverse complement strand
TATAATGTGTGAGTAAAAAGTAGAATAAATTCTTAGCAGTGCAATTGTTGGGCTCAATTAATAGGATTCTGAGGCCATGCTTTGAAAATATATCACTCTTGGGTAAATTTTAATTTTGCACTGTAATTATTAATAGGTTTTTTAAAGCAGGAGATAAGAGAATAAATATGACCCACATCTTAAAATATTTTTGCCCCTCTGGTTTTCTGGGGAAGAAAAAATTAGGAGCAGAAAGGAACAGGAAGAAGTTAAATTCCAGGTCCGATTGCCCTCAACTTTAATTATGAAAGCTTACCAAAACCTTGTCAAGATTCATTGTTCTGAATTGAAAAAAAAAAAAAGTAAAAATAGCTCTTCCTTGCCCCTACACAGTTCTGTAAAACTTTGGGTCTAATAATCTTATTCCTTCCACAGATCGAGTTATACAAAAAGAAAAAGGCCCATATTATACACACCTTGGGGCAGGACCAAGTGTTGCTGCTGTCAGGGAAATCATGGAGAATAGGTGAGGAAATGTGCTTCCCTTCAAAACCATGCATCACCGTGGGCCAGGCTCAAGGCAGAGCAGCTCTCTCTGCGGACCAGCAGGAGGTGAATGGACAGCCCTGCAGGAGTATGAGCTGGATGTCTCTTAGGGCCCAGGGAAAGAACAGTTTCCTGGCGTCCCTGCTGAATCCGTAATCACAAGACACTGACAAAGCAAGACTGTCTCTGCCTAATTAAGAAATATTCATTTTTTAATTATTGTGTAATAATGGTAGAATAGTTCAAATGACCTCTGTCAACACCATACACATTCTTTTGGCCTGTCTTGGGGCCAGGCTATTTTAAAAGTGATTTTTAAGGAGTAAACAACTGGTTAACAAAATATCTGCCACAGAAAACTAAATGGTGAACAAAAGTAAACGATGAGGAAGGTTTGATTTTTGTGCTTCTGTACATCTTACCTTGTGCACATTGGGATGTTACAGTGTGTATTGCAATTATGTCCTTTTCACTGTGTTTTGTACTCAGGTATGGGCAGAAAGGAAGCGCAGTAAGGATAGAGATAGTAGTGTATACCGGAAAAGAAGGGAAAAGCTCTCATGGGTGCCCAATCGCTAAGTGGGTAAGTATTTTGTATTGGGTTCAGCTTCTTTAAGCAGTTCTCAATCGAAAAACTGTTCGTGGCCAAATGTATATTCTTAGTAGGATATTCACATCCATAAGGATATTAACCAGTTTATTTGGAATTCTTGACCATAGAATCATTTAATATCCCTGTGCTCTAATTTGTTGATGATGATGATGATGATAATAAATAATAATAAAAATTACTGCTACGTTATCTTACATATCAGGCACTGTGTAAAGAACTTGACATATTGCCTCATAAACCCTCACAGCGGGACTGTATTAGGAATTAGAAAAGGAAAAGGTAAAAGCCATTATTTTTATATCCCTTCGAAGAGAAACATTAAGTGCAAAATGAAGATAGGGTTTCAGCCCAGGTGTTCCTAAGGTAAGACAGATTCCACAATCTTACCTACTCTAGTAGACTGTGGTTTGGTTACTTTTCAACCTTTGAAGGTGGCAGCAGTGACAATTGGGGTACTCAGGCATGGGCAGAAAGGAGGCGCAGTAAGAGCAGAAATAGTACTGTAGGCTGGAAAAGAAGGGAAAGGTTCTCATAGGTGCCCAGTCACTAACTGGGTGGGTATTTTGTATGTACACATTTTTCAAAGTGGATTGTTCCATTTTGAAAATAGAACAAGAGCTGGACACTGGACACCAGATACTTTGTTGCTTCGATCTGTTCCAAGAGCATAGTCTTGTTACGTATAGATAAGCTCAGAGAAGGGGAACGTGCCTTGTTTAGATGCTTATCTTACATTTGGTAGAGTGTAAACATTTTAAGTGTTCAGGAGGAGTTCCTTGTATGCATAACAGTATCCAGGTGATGATAGAAGTCATTCTAGCATCCCGGAAGGCTTCTTCGTGTCCCCTCCTGGTCAACAGCTCCTCGTAAAGATAACTACTGTTTTGACCTGTATCAGTATAAAGAGCTTTTAAGGAAATTAACTCCATATAACAAGAATCATATAGTATGCCTTCTTGTGTGTATCTCCTTTCACTCCATATTTATGGAATGTGGATTTATTGACTTGAGGTCCAACAGCCATTTGGAACCTCGAGTTGACTTGATGGTGGCAGATTTGTACTAGTGTGGTTGGGGGGAAAGACAGAAGCCTGAGTCCCTGATGACAGACACCATCGAAGCTGCCTTACCGCCCCAGGCCTCATTAAATCTGGGTGTCTTCACCATGAGAGAGATTTTTTTTTTTCTTTGTAAGTTCTACCAGTTATTTCACTGTGTAGACGGGAAGAAACTGGCCCAGAGTCACATCAGCCGTCACAAACACATTTTGAGACTAGGCTTGGTGACAAACGTTCAGATTATTCTCGTGTAACACACATATGCTGGGGTCACTTTGGCTTTTAAGAACTAAATAAAACTTCCTAAAATGCTCCCCTAGAAGTCTAAAACTTCCCCTAGAATTTCTGTGACTGGTTGGGGCAGAGCTGGGGGTTGGTGGCCGTGAACTATTACTTCCCGACTTTAGAGATTGGCCCCTTTCCCTGCCGTGTACTGGTTTTCACACTGCTTTCCACTATGAAAGCTGAGCACCCTCTCATTTCCACAAAACGCTCACTCGTGCAAGTCAACCCCCGTGAGCGAGAGTTTTGGTGAATCTATGTCTAAACAGTAGCTAGAGTGATCTTCATTTTATCTTATTCACTTTTTTTGAAAAGGTAACAGAGTTGATTGAAAATGTTTTAAAGTAAGAAATAATATACAGATGCCCTATTAGTGTTCCATTGATTTTTTATAGGAACTCCTTTAGGAAACTGACCATTTGTGATAAAAGTTGCAGATATATTTCCTCAGTTTGTCATTGTTTTTAACTTTCATGTTATTTAAATCAAATTTAAAAGATGAAAAAGTTCTTTCATCTTTTCTTCTATGGCTTTAGTATATTGTATCTTAATTTTTAAAAGTCTTTACCACTTCTATCTTATAATGATTCTCCCATTTTCTTTTCTTTTTTAAAAAAACATTTTATTTATTTATTTTTTAGAAAGGGGAAGGGAGAAAGACAGGGAGAGAAACATCAGTGTGTGGTTGCCTCTCACGCACCCCCTACTGGGGACCTGGCTCGCAACCCTGGCATGTGCCCTGACTGGGAATCCAATAGCAACCCTTTGATTCACAGGCTGGCACCAACCCCTGGGCCACACCAGTCAGGACTCTCCCATTTTCTTTTTATAGTATTTAATGACTTCATTTTTTCCGACATTTAACTATTTTATTAATTTTGTGTGTGGCTTGTTAGTAACAACTTATATTTTTCCAGTTGACTACCCAGTTATCTTGTCTGTTTTTTTCCTACCGATTTGTATTTGTTTATATTAGAAGATTTTTTATTCTGTTACATCAGTTTTGAGTCTCTCCTGTATCAACATCAAACTGCTCTAATTATTTAGGTTTTATAATATGTTTTCATATGTGATAGAAGTAATTCCTCCTTTTAAAATTTCAAGAATTTCTTGACTATTATTGCCTTATTTATTTTTCCATATGAGTTTGCCATCACCTTGTCTCATTGCAAGAGTAGAGTCCTATTGGTATTTATATTGGAATCATTACACAGAATTTGGTGAATTTGGGTTTTTGGGGGTTTTTTTGTTTTAATATTTTTATTCATTTTTAGAGAGAGGGGAAGAGAAGGAAAAAGAAAGGGGAAGAGAAGGAGAAAGAGGGGGTGAGAAATATCAATGTGGTTGCCTCTCGTGTGCCCTGTCCCGGGGACCTTACCTACAACCCAGGCATGTGCCCTGACTGGGAATTGAAGTGATGACCCTTAGCCTATACTCAATCCACTGAGCCACACCGACCAGGGCAATTTGTATTTTTTTGATGTTTAGTCTCCCTGTTCTACCTATTATGACTTTCAATTTGTTAATGTTTATTGTCCTTCAGCATCTTTTAAAATTTTGTTCCCATAGAGCTTACATATTTGTTATTTTCCAATTTATTTCTTTTGTGTATTTGAGATGTACAATCATGTAATCTATTTTCCCTTCCAAATTTTATACTTTTAATTTATTTCATTTATTACACTTAGTCTACCAGACCAACTCTAATTTTATATTGCTTTATATATGGTGTCCTTATTTTGTTCCTCTCTTTAGTGGGAACCTTCCAGGGTTTTCTCGTGATGAGTGGGATCATCAGGGAAAGCTGCCCTGGAAAGGGAAGTTTTTTTTTGTTTTTGTTTTTGTTTTTTGGAAAGGGAACATGTAAGCTGAGATCTGGGTGACAAAAAAGGAGCTGAGTATGCAAAGAATGCCTCCAAGATTGCTGGGAGGAGCATTCCTGAGCAAATCACACGGGGCAGAGTCATGGAAGAGAGCGCATCGTTAGTCATCTGAGGGGAGTCTTGAAGTTGAGGAGGTAGAGAGCGGAACCAAGTGAGGGCACAAAAGCAGCGAGAAAGCCGAGCAGGTATGGTTGGTTTCGTGGGTCGTCGTGAGGAGTTCGGGGTTTAGTTTGCAGATAACATGAAGCCTGTGATGTGTTTTAATTAGCGGTGTGGTATCCATTGCTTTGTGTTTTAAAAAGAGCATTCTAAAAAGTTAATTGATAAAAATTCTATTAATCGCTTGTCGCTGCTGAACAAGTTCTTCGAAATTCAGTAGCTTCATAAAACAAACATTTCTTATCTCCCAGAGTTTTTATGGGTCGGAAACCTGAGAGTAGCTTAGCAGCGTGCTGTTGGAAGGTCTCTCATGAAGTTGTTACTTGGAAATTTGGGAAGCCTGGGAGGGGGCGGGGCCCCACCTCCCACATCATTTTCAGGAGCCTTTAGCTCCTTGCTGGCTGTGTGCTGGAGGCCTCACTTCCTTAGAAGACTTCTTGCAGTGCTTTCTCATGTCATGGCAGCTTGGTTTCCTCCCAGAGGGAATCAGTCAAAAGATAGCATGGACGAAGCCACAATGTCTTTTGTGACATTAGCCTTGGAAGTTGCTACACACATAAGTCCTATTCGGTGTAGGAGAGGACTATGCAGGGCCATAAAAACCAGGTGGCGGTGATCATTGGGGACATCTTGGAGACTGGCTCTATATGTCTTCTACACTGAATAGCAACATGTAAAGGACACTACCTTGACGTAGTGAAACATACCTATCTTAGTCCTATTCAGTGCACCTCATACCTACCACCTGTGTGCGTCAGGCCTCGCTGCTCTAAAGGGGAAATCCTCGAATTTGTGAGTCTTCTTTCACAAAATAATGCTATTAAGCATTAACATTGTTTTCCATGGAATATATTAACAGAAAAATTCATGAAATGTAAATGTAAAATAACAAGGTAGATGGATTAGTTTTGGGATTTTGGACAAACGTGCCATCCTTTCAAACCTCCTATAATGTAATGACAATAATTACACTGCTAGAATTTTGGTTTCCACTTCTATTTTTTTATGAAAATATGTATGAAGTCTGCAGCTTAAAGGTTTTGGTGACAACTTTCTGTTAAATTCGTCTTTTGGTTCAACTCTTCTTCAAGGATTCTTGGGTACAAAGAAGAGTGTTTAGCATTTTCCAAGTAGCAACTGCAGCAAAATTACTTTCTTGTTTTCCCTTTTGCAATATTCAGATTAAATGGAATATTTTGATATAGAGTGATATATATCTGGCAGTTTTCACAAATACAGAAACAATCCAGCGACAAGGGACTAAATAAAGCACAGTTGCTAAGCAACTTATTGAACGTTTTGGCATCTACTAATGACAATTCAAAAGTATAACCCTGACAGCAAAACCAAGAATCCATTCCATATGTCTGTGAAAAAGAAGGAAATGGATCTCAAGTGATTACGTATGTTCGAAAAATCGTGATGTTAATCAAGATTTATGTTTTGCAAACTATCTTATTTAAAATACTTGTGTTGTTCATTGTTAGGGTCTCGAGTAATGCCCAGCACATAGCCGATTCTTAATAAGTTTTTGTTGAGTGAGTGAATATGGAACTTAAATAAGAATATTTTAAATTTGAATTGGTATCTTGAAATAGTATTGTTGTGATATTCGTTACTAGGTTTTTTCTGAGGCATGAGAAACTTTTGAGTATGAGAACTAATAGTCCACTGAAGTTGTTCACCCTAAACGTGAACTTTTGATAGGAGTTAAATGAAAAAGTGTGAAAGGGTTAGTTTTCTCTACAGTGTACATAGTTTTTAGGACTTTGAGACAGCTTATTTTGAACAACATCAGCGCAATTGAGCCTTACATATGGATGCTTTATGCAGGAATGAAGTAAAAAAGGGGGGAGAGGAAATGAAGATCAATTATTTTAAACTAAGGAATGTAATAAACATTCAACTAGTGGATTGCATCACCCCAAATTTACTTTTCATCTTGCATAGTGTACATTTGCTATATAATTAACATTAAACTCAAACATTGTGTAATTTTATGGACATTTTTCCTCTCTGTGGGCCGACTTTCTTTGTTAATAGTGGTCGGAAAAAATATAGTGGTTGAATTCTTTTCTATTTTTATTGTGCTACACTTGCCTTTTTTCTTGAAGGAGAGGTTTATTGTTTCTCTTTATTTTTATTGATTGATTTTAGAGAGAGAGAAGAAAGCAGGGGTGGAGGAGAGAGATAGATTTGTTGTTCCACTTATTCACTCATTCATTGGATGATTCTTGAACGTGCCCTGACCAGGGATCGAACCTGCAACCTTGCCATGTCTGGGCAACACTCTAACCACCTGAGCTACTCTGCCAGGGCTGGCTTCTCTTTTTAAATGGTTGTACACAACATGCCTAACAGCAAATTCTGACTGGGCAGCACAACTTTTTGAGCCATTCCCACACGGTTTTGCCTTTACTCTTAACGGTGCTTTATTCTTTCTCTTGTAAGCTTTCTTGTGTTTGTCAGGGTCTAGTTATCTTATTTCTCAGATTTGGGTGGAAAGGGTGATACAGTTTCTTGGATACATTATGCCCTATTAACTCTCCTCTCCCCAGTGGAGCCTTTGGAGCAACGGCAGGAGCAGGAAGGAGAATTCAAACCGGCTGCCCTGACAGCCCCTGTGCCAGAGCAGTTCACACCAGGCACCAGTTGATGGGTCCCCTCTACAGGGTTATATACAAGTGAGTGTGTTTAGCCTGCTCTGGTCAGATGTTGGACCAGAGTTTTGGGGTGAGGTATAAAGGAAGTCAAGGTCCAAATAGTTGCAAACCATTGTGTGTGGATTCATACAATGTAATCTTCGAAGGTGTTCCTTTCTTGTTTCCTTTGCTCCAAGGTTCTGCCTAAGAGCTGACTTGGTTGTCTTTGGCCTGTACCAGGGGCCTGCTTTTTTCTGTGCCCAAATTTGGCACCTCTGTGTAGATTACCACATCAGTGTAACAAAGGGAGTGGCTGCTGTCATGGTTTACTTGCTGGGCTTGGTGGCTGTGGTTATCTTGCTGATGTGAGAAAACCAATGTATGTTTCAGTGATCAAAGTTAGACAAAAGCCAAGAAGTTGACGCTGTCTGTTGAGGTCAAACTGACTTACATTTTTCACTGGCTGGTTTTCACAAGTCATAAATGTTTAGTTCAGTGAAGTTTTACAAAGACACCCATGTGACCACCACCCAGATCAAGAAAAAAAGCATTACCCTCCCCCCAAAAGATGGAGTAACCCACCTTAAGAGCTCCTGTGGACAACTTAAATAGGTTGTCCCACCCAGACCAGGCTCAGAAGTAGTTTAGAGTATGCTTTTCAGAGTTATTCATATATAGGCTGTTGAAGCAAAATAATTTGTAACCCAGGATGAGGGGACTAGGAGATTTTTTTCCTAGTCTTTTCTTTCCACCTATTCTCAGAAAGTGCTATCCCAAGGGTCACCAATACCTTAAGTGCCAAAGAAAATTCAGGCTTCTCCTAGTCTTCCTTCAGCAGTTAAATCTATTGATATATATTCTCTCTTCTGGGAGTTCTTTCTTTGCTTGTGTACAGTAACACAGCTTTTCCCCATCACTCCTTAGCTTTTTCAGCCAGCCAGTCTATAATATGCCTTCTTAGGGCGGCGCTTACTCATCCCCACGCCTTAAGCAGTCACCAATGTACTATAGTCCCTAAGAAATCCAGTGACTTTCCTGCTTGAGAATGGCATGTCGGAGTAGCAGGGAGGAAACTCCAGGTGCCACTGTAGTTGACCCTTTAGCTATACCTCCGAAACAAAGCATTATCTTTATATCAGAGATTCCAGAATTAGAACCAACTATGTAATAATTTTTAAAGGGGAGGTTTCTAATCACAGAAGCCATGTGGTAACAATGCAGTGGGTGGAATTCGTCCTTAAATAACATTCTTGCCTCATGGGACTTGTTTTTCAAAAATCTTAGTATTACTTTTAGATTATCTTTTCTTTGATGGCAAACTCTTTTTATTCCTTTGAGAAGGGTCTCCTCCACGAAGGCTTCCCATTCTCTTCATAGAGAGTCTAGCTTTCCTTTGCACCCTTATTCACACAAAAGTCTTAAAATTTCTTATACAAAGGTTCCCTCTTATCCATGAGGGCTATGGTACAAGACCTCCCTAGTGGCTACCTGAAACCACAGACAGTACTCAATCCTGTTTATACTGTATTTTTTCCCTATATGTACTCTACATGCCTTTACTTAAGGGGAGCATTGTAGGGCTTCTCTGTAGCATATCTGAATTGCTAGCGACACTACTCTTGCTTTTGGAGGCCATTATTACGTAAAAGAAGGATTATTTGAATACAGGCATTGCCATAACTGAGATGGCTACCAAGTAACTTGACCGGTGGGGAGCGTTGACGGCCTGAATATGCTGAACAAAAGGATAATTCACAATCCAGGCTGGATTAAGCAGGAGAGCCTGAGACTTCATCACGCTTCTCAAAATGATATGCAGTTTATTTTTTTAAAGATTATATTTATTCACTTTTAGAGAGAGGGGAAGAGAAGGAGAAAGAGAGGTAGAGAAACATCAATGTGTGGTTGCCTCTTGTGCACTCCATACTGAGGACCTGGCCTGCAACCCAGGCATGTGTCCTGACTGGGAATCG
The DNA here is from genome assembly GCA_007922815.1 of Macrotus californicus. Classification (NCBI taxonomy): domain Eukaryota; kingdom Metazoa; phylum Chordata; class Mammalia; order Chiroptera; family Phyllostomidae; genus Macrotus; species Macrotus californicus. Next base: position 1,377 of record VMDR010036355.1, on the reverse strand, counting down.
AACCGGCCACCCTTTGGTTTGCAGTCTGCCCTCAATCCACTGAGCTATACCAGCCAGGGCAGCAATTTAAAATTAATGAATTGTTTACTTCTGGAATTTTTTATTTAATATTTTTAGATTGCAGTTGACCACAGGTAATTGAAATTGGGAAATGGAACTGTTGATGGGGGTGTGTGGCTAATGTACTCCCCCCAGCAAACAATATTATAGTAGGATTCCCCACTGGTGATAATATGCATTAGGTTATATGTTTAAATCATTTCATTTACACTATTATTAATCAGCTTTGCAGGTGATTACAAACAATTCTCAACGTGTCATAATTAGACAAAATGACATCTTCCTAATCTAGACAGTATTTTGGACTAGGCTGCTAATTGCTTTATCTAAGTTCACATATTTACTGATTCACATTAATTTACTTAGGATGTTGTCTCAACTTTAACATACATTGAATATTCATCGTTCCACAGGCTGAACTTAACTGAAAAGAGATTTTTTTCCTTTAAAAAAGTCCCCCATTGTTCATCCTCGGGTTACACAAAGACAAATACTTTGCTCTTCTTACATTTTTTCGGACAGGGGCCTATTTTTCAAATCACAGGAGTTGGTACTTTCCATCCAAAGATCTGTCTGTGGCTTTTCTTAACATTATTTTAAAGTCATTTCAGGTTTATAAAAAAGTTGCAAGAATAGTACAGACATCTTCATTGACATTTTCCAAATCTATTTTTAATAGTATTTTATTTACTTTTAGATGGAGGGGAAGGGAAGAAAAAGGAGAGGGAAGCATCCATGTGCAAGAGAAATATTGATTACTTGCCAATTATCCATCCTGGTACAATATTATCTAATCTTTAGATTTTATATCCATGAATGTCTTTTATGGAAAAAGCTAACAAATTTTCGTCCTGATTTAGAATCCAATCCAGGATCACTTGCTTACATCTATTTGTCATTTATCACATTTTTTAAATTCAAATTTTACTGTGAAATAAATTGTCATGAGAGGCCTCAGTGACATAAAGACTTGTTGTTCAGTAAACACAGTTCACACCGTCACTTGTGTTCTCTCTCTCAGTTGGGTCAAATTTGGAAAGTGGAAGTGTCATTTGCTGACACTGATGGGTTCTTGGGCTTCACTTTTTCTGTATTTGATATTTGTGTGTATCTCATTGTAGGGCTCATTGGAACTCAAAATCTGATTGCTTTATTTCATGCCTGTGGAACAATTAATTTTAATAGTTCTCTTCTGCCTAGAATGAAAGACTTTTCTACAAAGAGATTTACTGCTTCTCTTCAAATTGGAGCTCATACTAGGCTCTTCTGAAACTTTGTTAATTATCAGCCACTTTTCAAAGTTTGAGAGCATATGGT
>VMDR010036354.1:0-10506 GCA_007922815.1 Macrotus californicus | reverse complement strand
AAGATCGCAAAGATCAGCCATTTCAACACGTTTTAAATCCCTTTATTGAAGGACAAATAATCTGCTTTGTTACCTAAAAGATAAGAGTTTTATCTTACCTCGCTGCCTATCGTGCCAGCGCACAATTCTGACTCATTTTCTTCACAGCACTTATCACTGGTAGAATTATTTTATTTAGTTATTTCCCAGTTCTCGGTACAGAATATAAGCCCCATAAGGGTGGACCATGGCTGTCTTACTCACACCTATGTTGGAGGAACTCGATAAATGTGTTGTATCAATCAGTGAAATGAGCACTACAAATCTCAAAGACAGACTGAATATAAAAAAGGCAAACAAAAAGAAAGCAGAGATTACAGAAAGATGTCATTTAAAAGCAACTGCAAAATTCCTTTTAAAATATAGAGAAGATATTTTTGTTCGTAAAAGACAAAATCCATAATGAAATTTAAAAGTCACAAAACTTGTTACATCAAATACTAGAATCAACATAAACAAAACAAAAACATAGAAATACAGATAGAAGTTACAGAATTACAATGAAGATGAGTGACTAACCACTTCTAATAATTTTTGATTATTTGAATAATTTACCCACTTGAATGTGTGTGTTTTACATGCACAAAAATAACTGCACCCAACCAAGAATTTTCTAAGTAGATGTATACTGTTTAGTCAGAAGACAACCATTACTAAAAAGCACTTACTGGATCCCACTGAAAAAAGCTTCTGACAAGCTTTCTTCCACAAAAGCTGCTAGAAAAATAATTTGTGGAACTGAAATACAAATTTGGAGTAGATATAAATTTATCTAGATGGAAAATATTTTAAGTTTAAGTGTCTGGAAACCATTACTAAGACTGGTCTAACATTTTTGTAAATGCCAGATTTATTTAATTCCTTCTAAGTAATACAATCTCAAACAGACAAATTGCAGGAAGATCCCCTAAGCCTGAATGAGTGGCCAGAACAATGAAGAATGCTCTCTGGAGGCACCAGTGTACTACAGTGGTATAGCCACATGTTAAATAATGGTCACTTTTGTGTACAAGACTATGTTAAATGTGATTTCAGAATGCTGTGTGCAAGTCTATGCACTATTCCTTGAGAAATGGAAGGGAAAGAATGAACATTTATTGAGTAAATATCTGTTGTTCTGGGGTGTAATTGCGTTTAATAATCAGTGCCTAAAAGCATGACAGTGTTCATCCATTCAACAAAGGTCTGCTGAGCACTACCACTGTTGCCAGGCATTGTTAGGAGCACTGGGAAGGACACAGAATAAAACCAGGTGAAGTATGTTGTGTAGCAGCAGATGGTGACAGGTACTATGAAGAAAAATAAAGCAGAGCCCTGGCCGGGTGGTTCAGCTGGTTGGAGCGTTGTTCCAAACACCAAAGGTTTGCGGGTTTGATCCTGGAGCAGGGCATGTAACCTAGGCTGCAGGTTTGATCCTCAGTCAGGGCGTGTACAAGAGGCACCTGATAGAGGTTTCTGTCACATCTCTCTCGTTCTCTCTCACCTTCTTTCCCTCTCTCTCTCTCTCTCTCTCTCTCTCTCTCTCTCTCAAATCAGTAAACATAACCTTGAGTGGGGATTAAAAAAAAATTAAGCAGAAAGGAGGGATGAAGAGTTGAGGGGGTGGGGAGTTACAATTTTAAATAGTCTGGAGAGGTGTTCTTGAGATGATAACTGGAGGACCACTTGCAGGAGATGAGGGAAGGGTGCGCCAGGCCAGGACAGCTAATGAAAAGGCTCAGAGGCAGGAGTAGGAACAGCCAGGAGGCAGTGAGGGTGGAGCACTGAATAGAAATGGGAGTGCTACAAGAGGCTACTGGGAGACTTTGAGGTTTGACTTGAACTTGAAAGTGATTGTCTTATGTTTGAAATCACTGTGTCCTTTGCATAGTTGATAATAGAAAAAAAAATCACACACAGGAATAAAAAGGGAGTAATAGAGTGCTGTGGACCAAAAAGGAGTTCTACAGAAAGTAACCTCACAGAGCAATCTGATCGCAAATTCCTAACTGGGAGGGTCAAGGTGAGTAGCCACTCCATAGGTGTGCGTGCGTGCGTGCGTGTGTGTGTGTGTGTATGTGTGTGTATTTTTTTTAAAATAAGAGTTCTCTTTGCTTTAAGCAAGCCCTGTCCACTGTTTCTGGGTACTTGGTTTAACATACCTTTGGAACCCCTCTTTTCAGGCCCCTCAAGCAAAACCAGCCTCCAGAGAGCACATGATCTCGTTAACTACCCTGAAATAAATACAGTCCCTGCCTTGGTTTCTTCCACCTTCATGAAATCTTCCTTAGGGCTCCCTCCTTAACTCCAGAAGCATAAAAGGAGCCACAGGCTGCTATTCTAGGAAGCATGTTTCTCAGTGTGTTGGGATCTTGCTTCCAGGTATATCCTCTGTTTGGATCAAATATATTTTTATAAAAATTCTCCACAGGTTTGGACACTGTTGCACTGATACTGCTGAGCAGCAACGATGGAAGAGAGGAGTTAAGAAGCCACTACAGTAATCCAGGAAGGAGAAATGGTCGCTTAGACCCAGGTGGCTGTGAAGATGGCCAGAAATAACAGTGTCTGAAGGTAGAGCCCACAGGATTCGCTGATGGCTTGGAGGTAGGTCTGAGAGATAAGAGGGGCCAGCACAAGTCCAAAGATGCAGCCTGAACAACTGGATACATTTTCATTATTTGCATTTTACGGAAAAGATAACTAGATATTATTCCAAAGCTTATAGTATTCCCACAATGTCATTACTTGAGGAAAAAGGCAACTGAAATTATGTACATAGAGTAACTAACAGTATGGATTACAGACTTTTCATTTTACAAAGGTTGAGAAGTTCATTTAACAATTGGTAATATCTCCCTTAATTATGAGATTTATTGTTCAGTGAAATGGTACAGCCTGAAAATGTAAAGAGGCTGGAAAGAAGATAGGAAATTTATGGATGACGGAATCGTACTAGATTATCCAGGGCCGTTAGGGACCCTTAGGTAGAGCTCCACATTCTTGAGGCTGATGGTATGATAAATTACCCATAGAGTCTCCCTGGAAACCAGCGTTTGACAGAAGGAGATGAAGAACAGACTTTCCCAAGGTTAGACAGGCGAATACTATTTTGCTCTGGCTTCTTCATTTCAAGTGTTCCCAACAGAAACTTGAAAAAGTGACCACCAAAGACATCTTTCGGCAGATACACAGAGCTGTGTTTTGGACATTTAGCATACACGTATAGTTTTCCAATTCGTTTTTCATACTGTGAAGGTTAATAGATGCCTAGAAATGTATTTAATTCATTTAAGCTTCTGTTTATATCCTCTCATTTGCCATATCAATACGATGCCCCAGCAACCTAAGTTGATTTTGTTGTCATTGAGAGGAAATATAGTTCTTTTCCACTGTTCTTACTGGAAACGTTACACTGGATAGTTAGAATTAATCTTCTATCTGGCTGTCTCTGTCAATGTGTATAAACATGCCATGGTGTGGTAATTCCCAAGAGTTAGTTCTCCTACATCTGTCCCCTCCCCCCGGACATCCCTACTTCAATGAAAGGGACACCCCTCTTTCTCCCGTCACCTTGACCCAGCTCCTTGTGGTCCTTCACCTCTATGTCAGGACAGTTACCAATATCAAGAAACACTAACTCCGCAGTATGCCTTGTGCATGCAATTACTGTTTTTTACTCCCCGTGCTAATAGCGCAGAGCCGACTCTGGTCTCAGTTTTGGCGTCCTCTCTGAATGCCTCTCTCCTCGAGGCCGTCCCCACTGCGCTTCCTGTGGCATGCTGCAGCCTGCCGAATTTCAAAGCTGGGCTCTGCTCATGTCACTCCATCGAAACCACAGACTGGCTTTATATTGGCAGCTGAATGAAGTACACACTTTTCTACCTACGGTTCTGGGCCCTCCACAGTGTGGCTCCAAGCTGCCTTTCCAGTCTATCTCCTGGTACTTCCTTTTCAAGGTCACTGCCACCGCAGCCAAATCAATCCCTCTTCCTGAACCTGCCTCCCTTTTAGCACCTCGGGCCTTCACTCACACAAAAACATTTCCTCTTGTCTATCCAAAGCTGACCTGTCCTTCTGGTCCTATCTCAAATGTGGCTCATAAGAAGCTTCTGCTGTCACCTCTCATCACTGTGGTCACCACCCTCGCCCCAATCCAGTTGGTACAGCACTCACTGCAGTCCGAGGACCTGAGCACCTTTCTTATCTCCAATTTATTCCAAGCTCCTAGAAGGTAACAAGCGTGCTTGGCCCATCTCTCAGTCTCCCATGGTGGTAGGATGGTGACTTACACAAAGTCAAGTTCAAGGATTATCAGTGCCGGGAAGTGTTAAAGAGTAGAGACATCTTAAAAGAGGCTGTTTTTAAATTTGACTATTAAAAGCCATGAACATTTCCCTGTCACTTAATAACAGGATATCAGTGGAGACAAACGGATATAACCATATCTTCCTGTCCCTTCAGTGTTCTTTCTACTCTTCTGTGTAAACAGAATGTACATTATCGTGATTAAAAGGCCCCTGTAAAATGGGGTCGGAGGCCATATCTGGGAAGAGAGGATCAGTACTAATCCGTTCCTTACTCACTATTTAGTAAGGGGAATAGGAGATGCTATGTTTGGATCAGAGACAGAAAGGAAATGGAGTTTTCAAGGGAGAAAAAAAATTACAAAAGAAAAACCTGTTTCACAAAATGCAGTCTGTGGAAAATCTTTCAGCTGAATGTCAAGATTAAAAAAAAAAAAATCAATAAAACCTTTGAAACCAAAACTATGTGAAAGGCTTTTTAGGCTTGGTGGCAACACACAAAGCTGGAGCTTCAGGAAAGTAAAACCCTCCAGTAACCGCAAAAGCAATTCTTCAATATTCAGGAGACCCCGCGGCCCCCAAATATGCTTAGCACAAATTGCTTATTACAGAGATAGGGACAGTCCAGATTCAAAGGGCCAGCGTTTTCAAAAGGACTTTTTACCAAGGCTGTAATTAGTTGTTCTGGCAAAAACTGCATACATGTCTAATTGCATACACAATTGGCTAATTGTATCTTCAAAATAAAGGGTAAAGGGTTAATTGTATCCACATCTGGCCACAAAGAAAAAGATTGTCCTTTGAAAATATGACACTACACTTAGATGAAAATTTGCATTAAATAACCATCCCTATTACTACTAATAATTATAATAATACCACATGCTTACAAATTAATACCTTTCATCATGATCCTAAAAACACTTCACAAACATTAATTAATCTCACAATACTCCTACGAGGTATGAAAGGCGATTATCCCATTGGTGTCAACGAGGAAATACAGGAAAGCTAGGTAATTGTTGAAAGCCGCAGAGGGAATGGGAGTTCCCAGCCCCCAGCTCTGTACATTGGCCTAGGTCACCAGGGAGGTTCAGTGGGGAGTCTGGTTCACATAATCAGCAAAAAATGAGCCTAAAACCAATGCAAAACTAAGTAATCGAATTTCAGCACAGTCAAAACTGGCCTGTGATTTAGAGACTACTTTGACTTCCTTTATTCAAAGGAACACAGAGCGCATCAAGAATGGAGCTAACAAGTAGAACTCTTTTGTTCCTGGTTTTGATTTTATGATCAAATGTTTCAGATAATTTAAAAAAGTACAGAGACTCATGCAATGCATCCCCAACTGGTGCTTTCACCAATATGTAAGAGAAGTACACTTCTGGAAGAGATGGCTACTTGGAACGTTCTGGCTATTTCAGCTGTGAGATGAGGACGTGCTGGACACGGAGACAAGAGGTGAAGAACCTAATCGCAGTAAAATCATGTAACCTTAATTCAAATCGCTAGTCAGGAGCATCCAATTTATACTAGTCCAGAATATCTAACTTAATACAAATGAATTTCCTTATAAATGCATACGTACTACATCATTAGTATTTGTGTAACCTTAATACACTCATTAAGAATGAGAGGAAGAGCCCTGGCTGGTGTGGCTCAGTTGGTTGGAGCATCATCCCATAACCAAAAGGTTGTGTGTTTGCTTCCCAGCCAGGGCACCTACCCAGGTAGCGGGTCCTGTCCTTATCGGGGCACCTACAATGCCTGGTCCAGGTGCCTATGTGAGGCAACCAATGGATGCTTCTCTCTTGCACTGATGTTTCTCTCTCTGTTTCTCTTCCTCTCTCTCTCAAAGCAATGAAAAAATGTTCTCAGGTGAGGATAAAAAAAAAAAGAATGAGAAATGTGAGGGTTCATTTTTAACAACAAAATATACATCTTAAGAACTTATTTATTTTTTGTGATTAAAACAAATGTTCTCATATCTACACCAGAAAATGTTTGGGTGATTTTCCTATTCACCAAAAATGATATATTCCTTATGCAAATACTTATAAAGACATGGAGAGAGAGGTATGCTCCCATTCAATTTCATCCACGTACCTGGTAAAGACACGTGCCGGAATACACAGGTGAGCAAGACAGTTCCTACTTTCTCAGAGAGGATGCGCATGGTCTGCGCATTTACTTACGTTCACTGAAGGCCTACTGTATCTCTGCCTACAAAGACTGGAGGCAGTATCCAACAGAAGAATAAAGAGGACATTGAAGTACAAGTGAGGAACAAGGAAAATAGAAACAAAACACGCTGGAAATAAGAATCAGTACGACTGTGTTTCTACACTGCAGGGTTGGCTTCGAGTTACTGGGGACCCAGAGCAAAAAAGACACACGTGTTACCAAAGAGAAAGAAAAGTGAGAAGACAGAGAGACATTGGAACATACAGCTAAATTTTTGAGAATGCCTGAGGTAAAAATCAATATAGTGTGGGAGTGCCTGAAACGGAGAACTGACTTCTGATGGGGGGGACCCGGGAAACAGTCCCATTCTTGGCTGGCCTTGAGGGCCAAGGCTGAGCTCCATAGTGGCTGTGGGAAAAAGGACACTCCATACTCAATACGCAGCCAGCAAAGAAGAGCACTGTGCAAGCAGGAGGCATGTTTGGGAAGCGGACATAGACTCTAGCAGTGAATACAAGGTGGAATGCAGTCCTAGACAGGCCTGGCAAGAACCCCAGCCCCAGCGGCAATGCCACGCTAAGCTCTGTGTGTTTCTGTTCGCTACAGGTAACACTAGATTTCTGGGCAGGAGGATGGGAAAACTTTTTCTTTTCTTTTTTTAAAGTATAAGCCTCTGACACCATGTGAAGGATGGACCAGAAAGGCAAAAGTCAGGAGGAAGAACGATCTGTCATAAATCTGTAATAAATCAGATGAGGGATGATAAGGGCCCCTCTCTGGGCCTGGCATAGTAGAGGTAAAGGAAAGGACAAACAAGAGGCTCTCTGACAGGACTTTGTGAATAATTAAATGTCAGGAAAAAGATGAGTCGCACACAACTCGAGCCCCTAAATCCTACCTGATCAAGGATATCCAGAGGCTGATACTGAGTGTTTCTTCTACTGTTTTATTAGGGTTGGTGTCAATTAAATTAACATATACCTTTGCGTCACACTATGTGTCACCAATGAAAAGTATACAAAATTGTTTTTTAAAATTGCATCAGAATGTGAAATAAATGTGTCTTTCTTTAAAATAAAAATGGGATGTACTTTCAGCCAGACCCATGGTATGAGACTGGTTATACTTCTAGCTCAGGTTTCAGCATTATCCTTTCTGTTCATTTATGTTTATAAGACAAAGAAAATGAGCCTTAATTTTGTTTCCAGAGATGTACATGATTTGCACTAAGTGCCTTTGTATTCCCCTCCCATGTGGTCAAGGGTAATACAAAACTATGATCAAAGTAGATGCCTAAAAATCACTTGCTGAATGAATAAATTTAAAAATCAAAGTCAAATAGAAATCACCTGTTCCCAAGCCATTAGACAGTTATTGCCACCAGCATCAGACTACCTGTTAAAGGCAAGTGTGTAAGGGATTGCTGCTGTTCCTTAAAATGACAATTTTAAAACTTCACCAGGAAAAATGTATTTCCTTAATAATTTACCCTCATCACCAAATTTGCTATGAAAACTTCCCTGCTGCTATATCAAAGCCAAGTCCTCATTAGTGCTGGCGCTAGGAACTGCTGCAGACAGAACATGAAAATGTTTGGGGGACACTACAATGCACTTACAATGTTTCCACAGAAAGTGTTGCATGACTATATGGTCACTATAATGCAATTAGAAATTTTACCCCTTATAACAGCGGTTCACTTTTGGGTTTTGAAGGCAAACCACTGATTTTTATCCACCCTAATTTAAAAATATTGTTATTGTCAGGGACCTCCTAATACACACAAAATAGAGGTCAAACTTTTAGACTTGACATTCAGTGGCCCAGGTGATCTGGGCCAATCAACTTCTAGTCATAACTCCCTCTGGTCTGGCCAGCGACTCGTGCAGAGGGCGGGCTTGTACCCCCAACTGCGCAAGTGCCGAGGGGCAGCGGGAGCGCTGGGAGGCTAGGAGCAGGAAGGAAGGCGGGGTGGAGGGCAAGGCAGGTCAGGGGCTATATCCTTTCTTTCCTAGATCAAAGCCTTTGGTGGCAGTCCCGCAGCCCCTGCACGTGTGAGCATCTGCGTACACACGGAGGTCAGCCGGGATGGGTCCCTGGGGGTTGACCTAGCGGTCGTGAGCTCACCACTAGGGCTCTGGGAAGCCTGTGGCAGAGCTGTGGCCCCGATTCTGACTCAGTGACCTGGCGGTTAAGTGTTGGGATTGAGTCCAATACATCTAAATTCAAGTTTGAGCCACACGTTAGCTAAGTGACCTGGGCAAGTCATTTCATGTTTCTGAGTGTCAGCTTTTTTAATTATAAAAAATAGGAAAAACCAAATGTGCATACACTGCCCTCAGCACAGTACGTGAGCATAGGAGAAGAGGAATAAATAGCTGTTACTATTACTGAAGGCCAGCTCCAGAACACCAGAGCTCTGGAAATCAGGCTTCTGACCTCATTCATCCATTTAACTGACCAGCAACTTTCACAAACCCCTTTGGTTCCTAAAACAATGGGCTGTAAACTCAGATGAAGAATTCAGTGATAATATTTTGAACTTGATAAGACACTTTTATAGGTTTTTTCCCCACACAAGATGACAGTGGTAAATGGCTAAGAAACTCCTTTGTTCTATCACTTTTTAAACATTATTCAATAACCTGACACATTCAAAATGGCCTGAAAACGGCTTCCTGAAACAAACATTTGCCCCCTAAAAAGTCGTCCACTCTGTTTTGGTTAAAAACGGACTGTATGAATAACCCATGAAAGATGGCATTAAGCATATTTATGTATCTCCAGCTTTATACGCACGTGGATGGGAACTTAGCTGCTGGCGAAGACCCAGGCCAGGAGCCAGAGCTGTCTGACTGGGCGTGGGACTTCACCTTTGCCCTAAACAACATGCCACTGAGCCAGACATCCCTTTGCCACGGACCGGCCACAGCATGTTCCCTTTCCCTCTAAAAGTGTGCTGTCCGATTTAGGTTTACTCTTACTTCTGCTTCACCATGTATTTTAAAATTTTAATATCAACACTTTCTTAAGTTACCTTTTAGTTGACAAGTGGTTTTGTATTTATGCTAGTGGGCTGAAATTTTCTCTTTAAATATATGTATTAAGTTAAAATTGATTTGCTTTTAAAGTATAAACAAACTATTTTAAAATACTAGAATATTTAAATAACATAGGAATATTAAATATATTAACATAAATATCCTCAAACAACAAGTACCAGTCAGAGGTGGGAGCCTACCTCTGCCACTCCTGTTCACCTATTCAAAACCACTGTCTCCTACCTTTGTAGAAGGTCTTCTTTGGCCACTGCAGCTATTGTGAGGACTATAAATACTGGATTTCTCACACAGAAGTCAGCCTCTGCTATAAGATTTGGTTTTTACTGTATGACAGACACAACAATATGCTATAATACACCATCATCTACATTTTCATGTGTCTTTCTGTTGGGACTATTGCACTGATGAAATACTCAAGGGCAAAAAGAATTCATTCATCTCCTTGGCACTGAGTACAGCACTATGGACACAGTGGGAATGCTAAAAATATTTTCTGAATAGCCTTAGAAGACCTATATTTCATTAAAATAATTACATCTTAAAGGAAATTCTATTATAATATTAACTAAAATAAACTATTAGTTCTAAATACTTTTTAAAATATTTTTATTTTTATTTATTTTTAGACCGAGGGGAAGGGAGTGGGGGAGAGAGAGAGAGAGAAACATCAATGTGTGGTTACCTCTCTCGTGTGCCCCCGACTGGGGACCTGGCCCGCAACCCAGACATGTGCCCTGACTGGGAATTGAACCAGCAACTCTTTGGTTCGCAGATGGCGCTCAATCCACTGAGCCACACCAGCCAGGGTAAATATTTTGTATTTAAGTGACCTTATAAAGGCAAAAGATAATAGACTCTTTGCCCTAATTTGAACTGTTTTAAGATTACAAGTTGCATACCAGTGGGCTTTCCCCCTTGTTCCTTAGCTATAGCTA
>VMDR010036353.1:0-10514 GCA_007922815.1 Macrotus californicus | reverse complement strand
TAAATATGTCGCTAACTCAATTTCTCCTTAGCCAAAACCCCAAAATGCCCATGGGCATTATACTGCTATCTGGCATGGGGGGAATACAATACAAAAGAGGCTGCAGTGGAATGAGACAATGGTCTTAACTAATTGCAATGAAAAGTGTTTGCTTTCAAGGGAGTACTTCACTTGAAGAAACTCCCAATGGCCAAATCTGGAAGAATTTGAACAATAAAATAAGTAATGATAATAATGGATTGTAACCTATAGAAAAAGTTAATATCCATAAGTTCATAGTGATACAAATAAAGTAATTGGTTTTTTAAAGTGAGGAAGAAGGGACAGATCTTTCCTTAAGATTTCTAATTAATACATGTAGAAGGGAAGATGAAAAACAGAAAATCACCATTTGGCAAATACCACAGTAATTGTTTTTGTGGGTTGGCAAGAATCATCAATGGATGCTAAAATCAGTGGGTAAAGTGTGATGATAAATAGGATATTTGTATAGTATCAAAGTATCTTCTCATCAGATACTAATTACTGGGGGGAAAAAATCAAACTTGACAGAGGAGACACTTGGTAGATACCACCTCAACCAAGGGGTCAAAGTTAACATCACCAGTAATGAGACACATCAGCATCATGTACCGCCCGAGAAGAACATATCACTATCACATCAGTGTACTCCAGGGGTCCAGTCGTTTGGGGCATGCAGGAACGTCTCTTGGATAAAGGACAAATTATTGCAATTCACACCTCTGACCACTAAGAAAGAAGCTCAATGTCTGGCAGGCCTCTTTAGGGTCTGGAGGCCACTTAGTGATATTACTCTGACCCACTTACCAGGTAGCATGAAAGGCTGTCAGCTTGAAGTCACAGCAAGCCTAAGAGGCAATGCAAAAACCATACTGCTTGGGCCAAATGTTTGTACAGACCCTATTGATATTAGAGTTATCTGTAGTGGAAAAAACACTATTGCAGCTTAGAGGATGCTCTGAGAGAATCACAATGTAGAACTCTATGGCTCTGGAGCAAGGCCATGCTATCTGCAGAGGAGAGGATGCAGTTAACACCCTCAATCAAAGACCATTATATGACTTGGTTTCTCCAGTTGGTAGAATACATGGGTCCAGAAACCAGGGGATAAAAGTAGGAAAGGCCCCGCACACCTTCCTTTCCAGGGTCAGTTAATGCTTCTCATTGCTGCAGCATGAGACTGAAGGTCTAGGGTCCTGATCTCCAGAGGGAATATTTGCACCAGGGAACATAATAAGTGCCCCATAAACTTTAAGTATCAGCTTCCATCTAGTCATATTAAGCTCCTTCTGCCAAAAGAAGGAAGTGAGAAAAGGACTCCCCATACTGGTGGGGGTAATTGATCCTGACTGTCAGGAGGAAGTAGGGCTGTAACACAGTGACACTGGCTGATATGCCGGGGTTTTTCTCAGTACCTTCCTGCCTCTTCTGATAGTAAATGGACAAGTGCAATAGTTGTGACCAGAGAGCAGAATTCTGACCAGAAGCTCAGGGGGTGATAATTTGGGTCATTCTACCACAATAAACACCTTGACTGGCAAAGTCAACAGTGAAAGAAATGTAAAATGGGTATTGTAGCCAACTACAGCCACCTCGATTATAGATCATTTCTCTTGTCAGTGTTAAATGGAATCAACCAGAATCCCCCAAAAGTTTTTTCCCAGGTAGATTGAACTTACTATACAAAGCTAGTGGATTTGACCAGTGCAAACTGGATTGTAGTAGATGCTCAGATCCCTCAATCTAGGGCCAACGTGCCCATTCCCTTAGCTGCCGTGAGTGTTGGTTGTTGAGTGCCCACACCTGAGCTCCTCTAAGACTTGCTCTCCACTAAAGGGAACAGTTTGGGGAGCAAGCTGGAGTTCTATTACCTCAATTTTGGGGCTCCTTTGTCTCAATGTGAGATAATTCAGAAGAACCACCAAGCTCTAGAGCTCTCCCATAGACCTGGCTAAGGCCTCTATTGCAACCGCATCACATCTCGACCCCTCTGTCTGCTCACCAATCATCCTGCACACAAATGTCTGCTACAGTCTGTTTCTCAGGGACCCTGACTCAAGACTCCAGAATTGTCTACATGCTCTTAACATGTAGGAGTAGGAATGCTTGCCCTACACCAAATGGCCCCAGCTACTGTGGATGAGGGGGAGGATGTGAAGCAGGGCTCCTAACAACCCTACATGGACATATAGGGCAAACAAAAAGTACACTTTGCTGTTTTCAGTCATGGAGAGGTAACGATTGTTTGTTACTGCAGTATAACGGAACCCATTCTGATTGATACTGAATCAGTATAATAATTCTCCCTTTAAATTTTTATAGTATTTGGGTCTAGTTTAGAGGTGGCCCAGGCCAAACCTCAATTTATGAGGTAAATGTAGGTCAGAGCTTATGGGTGACAAATTAGAATCAAGCAAGAAAGAGAGAAATGGAGTCAAAGAGGTTGAGTGTGTCTCCTTGGAGCTTCGCCTGAGCCTGACTGAGATTTGCAGGATGGAATTCACTTTGAGTTGCTTGTAGTGGTTGTTGGATGAGTCTGGAACCTGAGGATGAATTGCTAGTCATCGGGTCATAGTTAGAATCCGTTGGCCAGCTCTCTATATGGTTTCAGGTCACTGCCAAGGGCTTCTTGTGGGTAATCTAGATGGGTCTGGACTCAAGTGGGAAGTGAGTCAATGCCTGTGTTGATGGTAAAAATAAAGATTAATAATTCTTTGTGTTCCATGTCTTCATTCAGTGGGAAGCAAGGATCCAAGACAAAGACCTTGACATTAGACAGTGCATTCATAGACAACAGAATTTGAAACCCTTTCCAAAGAGGCTTAACTAATGGTTTTTGCTGATGAAACTTAACCAGACATCAGGTTTTACATCATGGCACTGTCTGTCCAGGTGGGTAATAGCATTTCCTGAGCCTGTGAATAGTTCCTTGACACCCTTGTTAGTGCCCTGTCATGTAACATAATGTTATCCCGCTCAGCAATGTTCTGTCGATCTTAGTTGCTAAGTTAGAAACCAGGATCTCACTCATTAATATTTCTTAAGAGTCAAGTCTTGCAATTTGTGTGTTGTAGACCTAATCAACTTAAGATCCACAGGCAGTGCATCTGGCCTCTTCTATCCAGCTTCTGCACAAATCTTGGCCAGTTTATTGTTTTAGTCCCATTTTGATATTCTGTCCCCTCTGCTGACTGCAGACAGTGTGGGCATTGACAGCATTAGTGATTCTGTAGTCTTTACAACTTCAAGCCCTGACCTATCTATCATACGTATGTCCCTGTGGTTGTCGAGTATTACAAACTTGGGAATGAGAGTTTTGTAGAAATCTTGCTGATCGCCTCTATATTAGCCTCGGCACATGAATATGCTTCTACCCGTCTTGAAGAGACACATAAATTACTGATCATGTCCTGATAGATAACATTTTCTTTATCTGGATAAATTTAGCTTGAAAATTAATTTCAAATAGCCCCCAAAGGAGAGAATAAACTTAATTTTTTCTTGACAGCTACCCTTACTCCCTCTTCAACTGTGAATCTGGTAAATAAGGTAGCTCTGTTTGGCCAAACTAGAACATTTTGGAGCGTAGTGGTTGAGCCTCATGTTTCCCAACATTCCTTCTTTGTTCCCATGGATTGTGTCATGGGCTATAGTGAGCAAGGTCAGAACACAACTCCTTTTGTGTCAAACAAAATATGGGCACAAAAGACCCCCCACCTCCAAGCTTATCTCTAGAGGTTCTGATTTGAATCTGGGACCTCATCCAAAAGTGCTCTGCTGATGAAGGTAAGAAAGATGCAGTCTGAGAGTAATGGCCACCGCTGTGCCATCAGCTAAAGCAAAATTCTTCTTATGCAGCACAGAGACACTAGAAATTTAATCCCTCCAATGTCATAAACTGCCCAAAGGCACAGTGAGAGGCAGACTTTGAAGAACTGAGAGTACCTAGCTCATGTCGGGGCAGCAGGTTTGCCCCCCAGGAGGCAAAGAACTGCCACAACCTCCTGTGGGGAAGAGATTGCATCTCAAAGACTAATCCTGTTCTCTTTTCTTTGCAAACCAACTCTTCCTTACAATGTGCTAGGCACTGTTAAACCTTTCATAACACAATAACCCTTTGAGATAATCTTATCTCAGTTTCACAGGTAGGAAAAACCAGAGCCCAAGAGGCTAACAGAGTTGCATTGGCTGAGCCTGGATTTGAGCCCAGGTCCTCTGCCTTCAGAGCCCTTGCACTTTCCCTCTTATTCAGCCCTACCCTTCTATGCAAAACGGTCTTTTTTCTTTTGCAGTGCAAGCTTAAGCAGGAGACTTGCTGATGAACCCCTATGTCAAGAGAATGTGGCAATAGGAAAGAGGTCTATTCTATTCATCTGTTGGTTCTTTCTTTCATTTATTCCTCCATCCAGTCACTTACCCAATATTTGTTGAACTGGAATCCCAGATACTCAGTCAGATGCTGAAACAGGTAAACCGATGGTCCACTGAAGATATCACACACTAAACAAGTATACACACAAATGAATATATAATTACGAACTGGGATAAGTGTCTTTTTTTCCAAAGTCCATTACCATCTGGAGCAGCAATATTGGAAAAGCAATTTTGGTCGTGTGGTTGGTGAGCTGGAACTTTTGAGCAGCACAGCTCAAAAGAAATATGATGCAAACCACATATGCAGGTGTAAATTTTCTAGTAGCCACATTAAGGCAAGTGAAAACAAAAGATGAAATTAATTTTAATGATATATTTCATTTAACCACAAATATCATTTCAACAAATATCTCCCTATTAATGAAATATTTTACTTTTTTTTTTGGATTTCAAAATCCAGCACATCTCAATTCAAACCAGTCTCATTTCATGTGCTCCTCATGCAGGCTGGTTGTGGCTGCCGTGCTGCACAGCACACCTGTGGTCACTGACAGCACAGCCCTTGTCTGTGCATTGGTGGTTTTCAGCCTTGGCCAGCATGGGAATCACCGGAGAACCATATATTCTCATTTAATGGGTATGGGGTGGGCTGGGTGTGAGAAAGGGATTGCCTAGGTATCAGTATATTTTAGAACTCCCCAGGTGATTCTAAATTTCAACAATGGCTGAGAACCACTGCTCTAAGCAGTAGATTTGCACCCAAAGTCTTCAGATTATGCCAGGTGACAGGCCTGAAGCCCCTTTATCCCAAACCAGTTCCATAGCCTGCCTTCCTCCTCCTCCTGCAAGCTCAACCCTGGCCCCAGGCTCTAGGCCAAGGACCTCATTCCAGAAAGCTGGGTTGAGGAGCTCTAGGGCAGCTGTGATGGCCCGGCATCCACACCTTGGCTGCTGGTCCACTCTGACCATGGGGCCCTAGCTCTCACAAATGTGATGGTACCTTCATTGTTGGATTATCTCCTGTGTCTCTGTCTCTGTTATTCTGGGAATCTGCCCAGTGGCTCTAGCCTTGAATTTGTCTTGTTTTTGCCTCTTCCTTTTCCTCTGCCCTGACTCCTCTGAGAATACCTAATGTGGGACTCTATCCTTGCTTCTGCCTGTTGGGGCACCTACCACCTCTTACCAGGTCCTCCTGATGTTTCAAACTCATTGATCCCCACCTCCCTTACCAAGCCTTACATTCTCTGAATCCCTGGTCCCACCAGCCTGGCTTCTCTCCCTTTATGCCCTCTCACCTTCCCCAGGCACTTGGTCCACCTTCCCTCCTTGCACAATCCATATCAGAGAATCTCAGGCCCAACCTCTTTTAACATCCTGTGATGTTAATTATGCTAATGATAATAGGTTTACTAATCTCTGTTTCTAGGTACTTCATCCTGCCGAGGAAAATGGAACCTCTATTTCTATTTTTATTCTTTTCTTCTCATCTTTATTTTTAATTTTACTTTCTTTTTTAGTCTCCCATTGCTTCTCCTGACCCATATTTGCCATCCCCAGAGGAGAGAGTAGAAAGTCTAATAAATAGTGGAGCTACATTATTATGTGTTTGCTCCTAAGCTGGCTTGCTGACAGCTTTGGGGAGCATGGGCTACTACAAAGCCAGTGGAGAAACTTCTGTGGGAAATTTTTTCTGAAGCTCATAGTTTTGCTTGCAGTCACCTGTGCAAGGCTCGCATGAAGTTTGTTTGTTGTTGCTTCTGAAAGACTTGAGGACAGCTATGCAGTCCTGGTGTGAGGATAGCAGAACCCTTGACTGAAAAGTGAGTAATTTCTAGGCTATTTTGCATAAACTTACAGCTGGTATCCCCAGAGTCAAACTTGTCAGATAAATAAAATTAAGCCTGTGAAGCTGTTACCTAAAATCTACCACAACTCTATTTCCACCAGGGATTTAGGGAAAGCAGAAGATTAAAAAAAGAGAGAGAGAAATTTAAATCAGTTTACGTCACATATGGAGCCAGGACTCAGGTGGCTCTGCTAGTATGTGAAGGTAGGAGGGATAATTTTCCCCAGCTGTGGCAAATTCCCATGGCCCCGGGGCAGTGGGTGGGATTTCTGGGGGTGTCGGCCCTTTAAATGTAGCATCCAAAACACTGGTTTCCATAAATATGTAAATGAGGTAGATAAGGCATGTGGCTTGGATGAGGCCCATTATAGTGAACATACTGCAAAAAGAGTCTTACAGAGCAGAGAATGGAGCAGTCAGGTGGCAGAGAACCCACGTGCCACGTAAAGGACAACCCATAAATGAAAATTCGGCTTCGGGAAATAGTTAAAGTTGTGAAGGTAAGTTTGTTTTCTTTTTAATTTGTAAGATTTTTCTCAGGATTCCTTTTGATAAAGAGTTCTGGATCATTTATAATATGGTCTGATTTACAAAAAGCCCATCTGTTCACAATACACAATGGTTGTAAAAACCAAGGGGTTTAGTTTGGTTACAAAAAATGGAAGAAGATCCACTGCTCATATAGGAATGGAAAGGGAATATCTGGTTGACTCTGGAGAGCATCTTTCCTGAAATTCTTAGAAGACGCTATTTTCTAGAGATTGTCCCAGCAGTTTACAACTATAACCAGCTTTTAAGTAAAACAATGAGGAAGAAATAAGAGCTATATCATCACACCAGCATCAAAGGTGATGGAAGATGTTAGAGATGGACCAGGACAACTGAGACCAGTCTGTGCTGCAATGGAGATGAGGCTTAAGCCTAGAGAGGGTCATGACCCAGGAATCAGACAGGCAGGTGAGAACCAGGGGATCCATGGGAAGCTAAGAATAAAGCAAAGCTGTGGTGCTGAGGTCTGTAAAGAAGTGGGGGTTCATGGGTTCCGAGGCTTCAATCAGACATAGATTCAGAAACTGGAGTTACAGGTAATGTGGAAACTGGAGAGGTCATCTGCTCTGGCCAAGGAACCCCAGGCCCTTTAGATGTGGAATAGGTGAACCCCACCTCAGAAGTATGAAATCTCTTGTCTGGAAGGTAGAGCCAGAGGTCAGGCTATAGATAAGCATATGATGGTTTATATTTGGAAGGGGTGGTGGCATAATATCCAAAAGAACAGGAAATTAAATCTTACTCTCTGCTGCTTCCCTGTCTATCTATAGTCCCACACTCTTATCTTTCTGCAACTCTTGTTACCTCAGTGAGGTACATAGCCAACTTGTCAGAGATCTAATAAGAGAGATAAGATGATCTTTCCAAAGACTTATCTTCTGTACAACATTATCGGAAGGAAGTTTTCCCAGGAGGGAAATTAAATCCCAAGGACCTCAGCATTTGACTTGCCTTTTTTCTTTCCTTTTGCTGCAGATTTTGTAAGTGGTACCCCACCTTAGAGAAGGCCCAGGCCACCTCCAACAATGAGGAGCAGCAGACACAGCAGCCTGTTCTGCCTGCCCTATGAGTTTGGAGGTTTAAAACAAGGGAAGCAGAAAGAGAGAGAGCTCGACACATTTTATCATTTTACCCAGAGCTATTTCTGAGTACAGGCATCCTTAGTGGAATGTCTAATAGGGGGAAGATGATCAAAGATAACACTTTGGAGAGGCAGCATGCATATTTGGGTTAATGGGAACAGGAGGGTGGCGGGGGGAGGACCAGAAGCAAAGGAACTGTAGTAGACAGACAGGCATGAGCAGAGCAAGGACGATAGGCCAGGCATATAAGGTCACCGAGGTGGAAAGCCCCAGATGCCTAGAAATGGGCAAAACTGGGCTGAGACGTTGCCCCCAGGGTTACCTTTCCTCCCCTAGCATACCTCTGATCATGTAGCTTAGACTCCCTTTTTATCAGTGGAAAACGAATTCTTGCTGTGTCACAAGGTAAAGAATTTCCTGAGACCTGCTTGAGAGGATGGAGTTTCATGCTAAACTTTATTGATGATATAAAATCAAGAGGGTTCCCCTCCTGATTTCCCAATATCCCATCTTTGTGCATCTCACTATGGAAAAGGTCCAACTGTGTCTGTCCTCAGCAAGGGCAAGACAAAAGCCAGTTTCTCTGCAGTCCAGCCCAGCATCCTGCTAGCTTAGCACCTGTTTCCAGACACACTCCATTGCTGTGCTGGGGTATTCAGGCTTCCTCCTAGAACCTGCATGTGGAGTCTGCATAGCCATGGGCGATGTGGCTCCTGAGGCCACATGGTTGTGAAGAGAGGATACACAGGTGCATGGGGAGAGTGTGGGGTCCCAGGAGAGAGAGAGAGAGAGAAAAAAAGTATAGTCCTCTTTTGGAACCCAGAGGCGGCTGGTAAGTGATCTCAGTCCCCATACAGGTAAGCTTAACTTGTTCCCAGCTGCTCTGGTGGCAGAGTTCAGGTGGCTCCAGCCATTTGGCTGCTAAGGCACCTGGCTATGGAGAGAGAGCGCAGAGGGCAAGCGTGTTACCAGGTCGAGAAGGGGGAGGGGTG
The DNA here is from genome assembly GCA_007922815.1 of Macrotus californicus. Classification (NCBI taxonomy): domain Eukaryota; kingdom Metazoa; phylum Chordata; class Mammalia; order Chiroptera; family Phyllostomidae; genus Macrotus; species Macrotus californicus. Next base: position 1,650 of record VMDR010036353.1, on the reverse strand, counting down.
TGCTTCTTTGTTCCCCTGGGATTATATTAGCTTGGGCTTGGAGAAAATGAGAAGATTTCTTAAAGTGACCAATCAATTTCCCAGGCTTTCATGGGCTTTGGATAGGTCTATACCCCTTCCTGATTAATCAAGCAGGTTCATGCTTCCCATTTTATTAAGCTCAATGTCTAGGTCCCATTGCTAACCCCCTTTTATTAATAATTAGTTAATTACTGATGGTAACAACCTGACCTTTCACATGGCTGGTCGTGCAGCTCAGACCCTCCCCTAGCATGTTGCTAGTCATGTGCGTTAGACCCCTTAGAAGAAGGACGAAAAATGGGGCCACAGAACAGCCCTTAAGCATTAAGCTCCCAGGGTAATGAGGTTCTGACCTGCTTCATATACATCTAGGCCTCAGCTGTGTTACAGCTCCAGGCCTAGAAAAGCAGCAAAACCAGACAAATGATGCCATGGTTGATATCAGGACCAGCTGCTCTGGCTAATGATCTTTGCCCCAGTGCTGACCGATCAGTGGAGACCACAGGGACACACCTAGAAAGCTGATGAATATTCTATTGAGATCTTCCCCTGAGACTTCCAGATAAAACCCCTCAAGACTAAGGACCCAGTACTTTCCTCCCCCTGCCCCCACACTGCACCCCCTGTCCCAACAAACACACAGGCACTTGCTGCATCCCTTCCCCTAGGAGAATTTGTGCATTTTCTTTGTCTCTCTCCCTTAAGCTCCAAGGACCCTTATTCTGCCTCTGTAGCTTTTTTCCTGAGAACTTGAGTCTTGGCTCTGAATTGTTCTCTCACCCAGAACTCAGGAACTGAGGTTGCTGAACCGAGGTCCAAGCGCCGGTAACAACTAGTGCCATTTTTGCCTCCCACAGGCCCAGCCAAGTCAAATTGTTGCAGACATTGTGTTCTCCTGTGTTAAGTAGTGCCCTTCAGCAAGTCCATTTTTATCATTGGCTGAGATAAAACTGGAGGAAGCATACTGATCAAATCTGAGACACCATGGAGCTGTAAAAAAAAAAGGAATAAAGAGCAGGATTTGGGTCTAAAATCATCTTAACAAGATTTGAAAATTTGAATTTCAACAGATAAATGGAAATGGCTTCACTAGAGACCAAAAATCACAGTCACATGAACAGAATGAGTGAGGCATGGCTTAACAGCAAGCAAGGAAGACAGAAATATTTTGGACTTTTTAGTTGAGTGCAGAATTAGGCTGGACCAACAGTGAAAGAAGGCTGCCAACACGCAAACGTGGTCTCCTGAAGGGCTGTGAATTAGTAGTCTACTTTTTATCCACACTGACCCGAATGCCATGGGGGGCTGCAAGCGGTTCTGTAGAAAGGACTTCTGTGAAAGAAAGACAGCAAGGATGCAAGTGGTAGTAGGATGATCACAAGGTTCCAAACCATGCCACGTGAAGGAAGGTCCTGGGCACACAGCCTGTGTGGAAGAAGGCCATGGGCGGGTGGTCTGCATAATTTGTAGGGCTCAGTGCAAAATAAAAACGCAGCACAACTTGTTAAAAAAAGCAGGGACAAGAGCCATTAAAGGCACTAAAATATTAAGCTTTTTCCTTTAATTTTTTTATATATATATTTTACTGATAAAACATAATGGGTAACTAAATAGCAATATATGAGTAGT
>VMDR010036352.1:0-10515 GCA_007922815.1 Macrotus californicus | reverse complement strand
CCCAGGATCTTTTTATTGTGGTGGTAGCAGTAGAGAAGGTCTAAATATTTTTAGTGTCTTGGGGACAATGAAGACGTAAAAGAAATGGTATTGTTGGGTTCCTTAAATAAAATTAATATCATCATTATCAATGCATTGTAGTAATAATCATATTTTGAAAGGAGCATTTCTCAGTAATTTTTATAAATGTATATATCTTTTTTGCCCAGATGATATACCTACTATGATTAACTGTTTTAAAGTGTTTAATTTTTATGTTTCCTGAAGAAATACCTTATTATCAGGTAAAATGCCAAATTGAGAAGCAAAAATTTCACTGCCTATCTAACCAGGTAAGGTTTTAGTCCGCTTTTAATTGACCCAAGGGAAGGAATATCTCTGTAAAATCCAATCAGCTCCCAATGACTGATAGAGCTTCCTCAAATATTTTAAGGAAATATTCTAAGACAGAGATTTAGAAATCAAAGGGCTGCTACTCCACCCTTAAGACCCTCCCTAGTTCTAATTCTTAATCTTACAAGGAGGGTTCTAGCCATCAAACGTCAGAGGAAAACGTACCAGAGTATGTATGTGTGTATAAGTAAAGATGAAAGGTGACTCTAATTACTCTACTGTAGCAAGAAAAGAAAGCTTCAAAGAAATACTGACTGAAGGATGCTGGCAGTCAGCCAAAAATATTTAATGGTTACTAGGGCAAGTGGAGTCTTGCTACCTTATTCTTAATAATGTTTTCTGCTCTCTTCTCAATCACTGAAGCCCCTACCCATTGCACACCATTTCCCTTTCCATGTATAAAATACCAGACAACCATCACCCATGCCCAAGTCTTGTCCTGATGGCAGGGAACTAAGGAAATGCAACTTCAACTAAGGGTTTCCTTTTTAATTTGTCACAGTCACGCTGTTTTTCTAGGAAGTAATCTGCAATCCATTAGACATTTTCCTCCTGCATTAATAGTCAGCAAAATAATTATATTTGTAGCCATTTTTTTCAGTTGCGAAATATTCTCAAAAGGGTGTGCCTGGATAGCAGCATGTATAGTCAATTAGATTTTGAAAAAAGAATACTCTAAAGGAGTGGGTAGGTTTGGAGTCTTCTTCCTGGAGAGAGAGGAGGGGCAGCCACAGAAAAGGGAACAAAGCATTTGGCATCTGTGGTACCGTAAGGAAGCTCACAACAGACTGACCAGTTCAGTAAAACACAATGCCAAATAACCAACCTTGTGCTTTTGAAACATTTCAAATTTACCAAGATGTAGTACCCATAATTTTATACTGCCCTTGAATTGCTTTCCTACTATGAAGAAAAGTAGAATCAAACTTTCTGTCTAAAATCACATGGGTGCTCTTGGAACGACTGAAAATGTAAGCCTTTCAATAGAAATATTTACACAGTGCCCCTGGTTTTCTTCACAACAGTTTGAATAGAATCAAATAACCATATTAGGTACAGTGACCCATTTTTTAAAACGTACCTCTGCCCTTGGCTTTTTAAAATACATGATAGTTTATGATTTGGCATTTTCAAAGCTTGCATAGATTATAGAATTTTAGAACTGGAGGCAGCCTTACATAGCCTCTAGTTAAAATTCTTCAATTTCCAGATTAGGAAACTAGACCCAAAGAGATTAAGTGACTTAACCCAAGGTGACAGCCAACTAGTGACAGAGCAGGAATGGGGCCACAATCCATTTTTCTTTATAAAATACTTCTTTTAAAAAATCACGCAAAAGGACCCTGGCTGGTGTGGATCAGTTACTTGGAGCATCGTCCCATAACCAAAAAGTTGGAGGTTTGATTCCCAGTGAGGTCACATGCCTACATGCAGGTTAGGTTCCCAGGCCCAGTACGTACTGGCCCAGCAGTGTGCGGAAAGCAACCAACTGATATTTTTCTCTCACATCGATGTTTCTCTTTTTCCCTTCCTCTCTCCCTCCCTCTCTATCTAAAAGTAATTAAAAAAATGTCCTTGGGTGAAGATTTTAAAAAATTTAAAAATAAAAATAATCAAACAAAATATATTTCTTTCCAGAGCTATCTCTATATTCTATTTTCCAAACTTGACAGAAATGTAACATGGAATTCAACAATATAGTGAACATATTCAATTTCTTTATTTATGCATTTGTACATGTTCTTCACATTTTTAATAGTAAATGGCACATTTATGCAGGTGACTCCAAGTCTCAGTCATAAAATAAGAAAAAAAAATATTTTAAAGGTAAAATCTTTCCTTGAAACATATTTCAAGGCATTAGGTAGTTCAATACTCTGGGATTCATTACGTCTGCTTTAAATTTATGCCTTTATCCATCCCTCTATTTCAGGTATGGGAACTTGTTTTCTATAAAGTATCAAATGATCATGAGAGAGGCATTATCTGTAATTATTTGACTGAATTACAGTGACATGAAAATTGATAGTGGAGAAGCCACTAAAAAACACTTACATGTGAATTTCATGGGCATGGTGCTTTTAGGTTTTCAAAGCATTTTCAGTTTTGTAACATTGCCACTTGGATTCTGGACGTTTGTCTCTTAGTGGCATTTTTCTTATTTTGTAATGAAAACGTGAAGGTTGTCAGTTTATGGGAAAACTGTTGTTCATGCAAGTTTCAAACACACACGTTCAGCATGTCTTATGTTGGATGATGTGCTATCCTTCCTCCTGGCCATAGTGCCTTGACCTTTCACTCTGAGTCCATTGGTCCTGCACGTCCAGCCGCCCTTCCCGCACTACCACTTCCGTGCTCACTTCATCTTCCACTGGCTATGTGGCAACATCACCCAGACCTAATCATTAGATTTCATTCCTTGTGAAAAGGGATTGGTTCCGAGATAGGCACAGAGTGAAGTCACTCAGTAAGACTGAACCCTGAGACTTTCACTGCAACTATCATGAAAGAAGTTTTCTTTTGCTGCTAGGAAAAACTAAGCTTAGGGAACATGGGTTGAGAGTAGCCAGTTTATCATTTTATAAGGAGGCCCTGCCTGAAATAAGGAAACCTCACAGGACAGCAGAGTGGAGAGAGAGCCACGGATGATTTGTAATATTGCCCACATCTTTGCACACAGTCATGCCTGAATACAGACTGCCTCTGACATTTCAGCGACTTGTATCAATAAGCACCCCCGCCTCCACCCTGCTTTCACTTGTTTTTACTTAAATCAGTGTGGGTCGGGATTTTTCCTGTGCAGCTAAAAGACTTTTAACTAATATCAAACAGCAGAGACTAAAACTAGAAAGTGACAGGAATCTTTGACTCTGTCCCTTGAACTAATTTTAGTCATTTAAATAGAGACAGCAAACTTTAAAAGTTTAAGCAACTGGGGCTTCAAATTCCAAACTTTTAAAGTTTTTTCCATCTAAATCTCACCTTTTCTCAAAGTCCTCTGAGGTTTTACTTTCTGGGATGGCATTCTGGCTCTTGAGAATCCTAGGAAATCCTTAAAATATATACAAACTACAAAAACCAAGCAACAGTTTTGATTCCTCTTCTCCCCATTAGCTGAATAGTGTGCCCACACACAAGCATGAGAAGATGGGCATTTCCAAGTGGGGTCTGTCAAGCTGGCAACCAAAACCTAGAAGACAAGTGTTTTCCTCAGCCAGGATGATTTACCAGCTCTGCAGGCATGCTCATATCAGGAAACCTGAGTATTTTGGCCATAATATTATAGGATTCTTTTAAAATAAAATTGTGTTTGGAGAAAGGTGAAAGTCACGTATATCTAAGTTCACAATTTTAACAAGCTTATAATAATATTTTAATATATCTGATGAAAAACCAGGTATTATAACCCTACTCATGCATTGTGCTAAGCTTCCTCATCTTCTCAAATGCCTGGCAATGGGAGACTTTTGGAATTAAGGGTGTTATTTTCCTTATGCCCTCCTCGTCTTCATTCGCAGAAGTAAATGTAAGAGGCACTGTCATAGGTCTTACATCATAATGTGATTTGCTATTATCATGTGTACAAGATGGGTAGGGAAATTGATTCAACAGATAGCAAACTTAACAGATATTCTCACATATTCTGCCATATGCTTTTATATTTTGAACGTTTCTGAGAGCATAAGTTGGAGATAACCTTAAGGTTTCTTTAATAAGAAGCTATAAAATGCAATAGTGACTTTAAAAAGAAGCTGTCACCTTGCTTTAATTAATTTTAGCTATTAATTATGGCCTATAAAAAGATTCCAATACCTTAAAATGTAATAGTTTCTTATATTTACATAGCTCTTTTCTAGTTTAGAAATTAACCAACACTACGCTGCCACAACAGTCTTACAAAATAGGTCAAAGAAACGTTACCCCTTTGCTACCGACAGAAAAAGGCTCAAGTCCGGCAGCTGGCAGACGTCAGAGTTGAGTGTTTTGAGTTGCTTCATACATTTGGATTGGTTGGCAGAAAGCACCCCATCAGGGCATTCCCTATTTATGCATCAGTCCAGGTTATTTCCTGCTTAACTACCAATACTATGACCAAATAGCCAAACCTGGGTCCTTGTATCTCTACTAAAATCTTACCACGAGCCTTGAAGGAGAAGAAATTAATGTATAGGAGCCAAAAGAATGCCACAGAAACAAGTTCTAGAATGTAAGTTCCACAGGCTCCCCAAGTTGCTGTCTGTCATGGTTTTCTCTCCAACAGCAATGCTCTGTCTTGCCTACAGACATCTCCCCACAATTGCTTTTCAGTGCCTGACTAGCCAACGTGTGGCTCTATATTTTATACCTATGTTACTATGAAACCAAATAAACTATCTATAACATGTGAAGGGGGACCCTCAAAAATCAGAATTATCTTCTGGAGGGTGGGCCCCTTGTAGCACAGGCTTTCCCGCCCCCCCAGGTGAGTGTTCTAGGAATCCATCTGTATCAGTGCACCAGCTGGCATTGTTGTGAGAGGCTGTGTTAGGCTTCAGTGAATTTTTTTTGAAGACTCTTTCAACGAGTTTGCCCATTTCATGATGGGTGATTTATCAGTGCACCTGCACACTGTGCCGAGTGTTCAGCAGTTTTGGGCCAAAAACAGCCTCGCCCCTGTGTCCCACCCTCCCTATTCACCTGATCTCTCCCCAAGTGACTTTCCCATCCCCATGAAAAAAGTCCTCAAAGGGAAAAATGTTTGGCTGATGTGGAAGAGGTGAGACAAAAAACAGCAGAAGAATTGAAAGGCATCAAAACGATGAGTTCAAAATTGTTTTGAGCAGTGGAAAAAGCATCTCAATAGATGTATTGCATCAGATGAAAGGTACTTTGAAGATGAGTGAAGTTTAAACATGTAAGAATAAATACATAATTTTTTATAAATAAATACTGGATTTTTTTGAGGTGCCCCCTCATACTTAATTCTTAATGGTTAACCAAACTTTCCTCATGAGGACCAGGTCCCTAAGATGGAACTAGAAGAGGCAACAAAACCTCAGAGGAAGAATCACCTAATGGAATGATGATGTCTGATCAGCCTCTTAGAGATTTCCGTGACCCAGCATGAAGGGAAACAGCAGAATAAGCCTCGGACCCTACAGGCTAGGAGAAAGAGCCAGAAACCCAGTGAGGTCGGGTGGACAGCTTAAGGATATTCTCAGCAGGAACCCTCCTGTATGGAATTGTCCACACACAGTCATAGAACTACTTAAGATCTCCAGCACAGGTACGACTCTAAGGAAAACTGAGTATAGGGAAATCGCAAATTAACTGTGAATAACTCTGCTGCCCTGTGAAAACTGGTCCTCAAAATGAAATCAAATTGATTTGTAAAATAAGAAAATTATGTGTCTCACACACCTGAGCTGTTGATTGAGATTTACACTAGTAGAAAAACATCATTTCCCTGGTAAGTCAAGGGATAATGTGACTCTGCTTAACATGAAGATTTTCTCTAAGACAACAGAAAGAAACCCTTTTGTACTTTTAAACCCTTCTGTTATTTTTGTCCCTCTACATGAGAGCTATATGTACACATTTTATGCATAAACTTAATTAATTCACTCAACAAATATTCAGTAAGAACTTCTGTTGTAAAAGGCGCTGTACTAGATACTGTGAGAAATACAAAGTAATACACAATTTACAGTCTCTTTCCTCAAGTGACTGCTAATCTAAGTGGGGCCAGGGAGACAAATTCAACCCTTAGCTAGTATGTTGGCATGTGCCAAATAAGTCATAGAAGTGATAAAAATTTTATGAGTTTAGATGGCTGAGAGATCGGTGAGCAGGAATTGTCAAAGAAAATTTCACAGAGAAATGTGTATTCAAACAGTGGATAAAGACACATTGGTGGTCATAAAATCCTTCCAGGGAGTTCTGACGAAGATTTAAACTGGATAGGGCAGAGTGGGGTAGCAGACGACAGAGTACGCGGGAAGGATACAACAGTGAAGGGAAAGATTATGTCAATATCACTGAGAGGGGCGTCTGGAATTATCCTAATTAAAATATTTTTTCTTTGACATCTGAATCCTAATTCCCATTAGAAACCCTTAATCAACTGAACTCTACCACTCCTATTAAATCACTTTTTAGTAATGAATTCAGAGCCTTGATATATGTTTTTAGTTCCCTTTGAGATAATCCCTTTCTTCCCTACCATCAGCCAGCAATTCTAATAAAGCCAAGTTCACATTCATGTAACACACACATACATTCACAATTCCTTATGGGCTGGATCTAGATGAAAGTTGATGTCACACCCTCCACCTGCACGCATGTAATAATTGTTACACCTCAGCCTGAACACCCCTCAAACCCTCCTCTGAGACTTAAAACGTATCCCCCCATCAGCGTCCAAAACGCAGTTTCCCAGAGAGCTGGTCGAACAGGAAGAAGTGACGCGGATGCTTTCTCTGAGCGCTTTGCCTCTCTACAAACTCCAAATCCCGTGAAAAGTCTGCTGATAGGACCTGCCTTGTTCTCAAGATGCCTAGTAATTAGGATTCTCCCCAGCAGAGGCGAATGCCATAAATCTCGAGCAGGGGGAAGGAAATTGGAAGGGTTCCAGAACCTTTTCATTATTGGCTCAACTAGTAGATATAATATTTCTGTCTTTAGCTGGAGGTGATTATATAAAGCCTGAGTCAAAAAAAATTGTTATTATTGATTCCCAGTCGGGGTTGCAGACCAGGTCCCTAGTTGGGGGTACACGAGAGACACCCCCACATTGATGTTTCTCTCCCTCTCTTTCTCCCTTTCCCCTCTGTCTAAATAAATAAATAAAATCTTTTTAAAAATTGCTATGATTTTTATGCCTTGCAGTAATTATTCTTAAAATGCCAAGTAATCAACCAACAGAGGAAACCCTAGCAGTTTACTGATAATGCCCAGAGGTAGGTCATGCATAGAAAATGAACATCTTGAAAAAGAATATAAAGATATTTATATAAGGAGAAATCAAAACCAATCAGCACATTTCTCCCAGTCCCTAGTATTTGTGACTGTAAGATATCATTTCAAATTAAGGGGTTTTGAGAAGCAAATATTGATGTACAGAGATTAGACTCCTTTTGGATTTGTTTTCTGCCAATTGATCACACACCAAATTGATTCTTGCCATATGCATACACAGCCTCAGGTCTGATGTGCTGGACTGTTTCATCTCATCATCCCTGGGAACATCGCTGGGCGATTTAATAGACTCTTCTCCAGATAAGACAAGTCATGCTCAATACCCAGTTAATGAAATTTTGGTGGTCATTGCCTCCACACGCATCTCTTTGCTAAAGAATGTGTGGGTTTTAAATAATCACATAAACTTCTACTCCTTTAGGAAACCATGGTAAAATTCCTAAATTATTTCCTGTAGGTACTTTATCTGTGCAATCCCTTTTAGTCTCCTCACCATTTTTATAGATGCAATCAATTATTTCAGTCAAGCTAAGTACACTGCCAACTTTCCAGAATTTCTAGCATGATCTTAACTACCAGCTTGGGGTTTATTCAGCATGAGCATAAAAGTTATTATATTCTAATTGCTTGTGATTGTTACTACATGAGATTTATTTTTGTTGGTTATTTCAAGAGACTGTTAAAATGAGTTTAGTGACTTCATTCTGGTTTTCCTGATTGATTCTATTATTAGGACTGTGGAAGCCTGGGGCCTTTTGGCCTTGCCGAACATCTTGAACAATTTCTTAAACAGTTTTGGTTTGGCAAAACCTATTTTGCCAAGAACATTACCCCTTAATTTTTAAAAACCATGTGCATTTTAAGGAAAATGGAACCCATATGTTCCTAATTCCTCAGTACTAAACACATCAAAATGTTTTGTAAGAACCACTTGATTTCCAAGAAGCTTTATGAGCCTTCCTTATAAGACCTTTTAAGTCATTTTCTTTTAAAACAGGAAGTTACTTCTGCCAAGGATAAAGTTATTTAGACACCAACTGTTTCAAGAAACTCATGAACCAGCGACATATTTTGTTATTCTCAGACATATTTACTGGGTAAAATGGTAGCCAAAAATCAAAAACCAAACTACAAGAGAACCAAATCAAACAAAGACACATTTTGGAATAGCTGTATGTTTTCTGAATTCTCATACATTAAAATACTTGGTTATAGATTTCCTCTTTGACAAGAGCATGGGATTCAAAGGAGTTTGTTGGGAACAAGAGCCTTTTGTTGTTGTCCTACAAGCATATTCTAGAATATTATTTGAATATGTTTTTAATGTGTTACAAAGTACTTGAAAATTTTAATTCAGTGCATTTTCACTTTAATGGTTATATCTCTAATCTCAACAGTAAACACGGGTATACTTTTGCATAAGTGTGTACATGAGTGTGTGTGTGTGTGTGTGTATGTGTGTGTGTGTATCACCCTAAACTTTCCTGTGGAAACTCAGGAAGCTGCAGGTTCCTTCACTCATCTCTCAGTGAGACTCTAAACCACTGAACTCTCACTCCTCAAAATGGCAGAACGTGATGATTATTCTTTCTCTTTTAGATTCACGGGCTGATGTGTCAGCACAAGTTTGTCACTTCAAGAGGACAGCGCTTGCCCTCAAGACTCCCATGGAGAGAGTAACCTACCAGGCCTGTTTCTGTCTGGGTTCCCTGGATATCTTTATAGTCTCTCTTTTCAATCTTACTCTCAAATGGCAAATGGAAAGAGAAAATAATTTTGCCTGTGCTGCAAGTGTGCAAGGACCCACCTCCTCACTTTTTCCAAACTAGATGTCTCCTGAAATGCACCCTAATTTGGATGACCCTGGAGGCAAAGACATCTGTCTGATCTCACCGGTCATGTTGATGAAGGCCCCATACTTAGCCTCCTTTCCCTCCATCACCACACTGCCTGGCTCGGGTATTATTGCTCCTATAGGTAAGCCGGCCGGACACTGTGCACTCAGAGGCAACTCGATTGGTATAACAGCAAAGCTGTTAAAAACGGTAAACTGTCCTGATTTGTAAGTAGCCATACGGTCGGTGTCCAATGATGTGAGACAATGGGTGTGTTAATTAGCTTGATTACAGTCATCATTCCACGATATGTAGGTATATCAAATCATATTGCACATCTTAAAAACATAATTTTTATTCATCAGTGATACCCCATTAAAGATGGTGAAAATATTAGAAATTATATCACCTGTCTCTGTTGTGAATATAACTTATCGTACATCAGAGTCATTATTTGTACTATTTTAAAGTGAGAAACACAGAATAGATGGCATGTTCATCTTTCCTAGAACTCAGTTTCCTCATCTGTCTGGTGATGGAAGTGAATGAAATGTATCCTAAAATTATTTCTTGCACAAACGTGTATGAACATATTCTTAACACATGAATTTTCCAGAGATCTTGAAAGTGAAGAAGTCATTGGCAATTGCCATTCAAGGCACACAATAGTCTTCAGGGATGTACTGAACTGTTTCAGCTTGATGTTCCTGTTGTGTGCCAGGGACTTTGTCCTCGTGGAGTTTAGAGGAGCTTTTATAAATAAGCATCTAAACAGCTGTGACAGGTCTGATTAGAATTTTCATTGATAAGGAAGAAAAGTAGAGGCTAGAAACTCTCATGTACTTGACATAAGAACAAGGGTTGACTGGTCTCATCGGAATAGCTGGTGAGGAAGACACGTCAGGGAAACTCTAACAGAGCTCAACAGAAATAAGGTTGAATATCAGGAAGAATGTTTAAAAAAAGTTTAAAATTATTTCAAAAGTAATGTACAAATTTTAAAATTTCACGGAGAAAGTAGACTTTGTGTCCTTACTTTTTTATTTTTTAAAACTAAAACTTTTATCAGTTTTAAAACAGTACAAATATGTGGTGATTGAATTCCTTTTTCCAAAATTCCTGTCACTTTCATTTGGATATGTATTTCTATGTGATGCTTTTCTTCTAAATTCCCTATATCCCAATGTACTACCGCTGCCACCAAGGGAAAAAAGAGAATAAGGAGAACCGTCAGAAATTTTATTGGAATAAATTTCAAAACTTACAGAATCATGGCTTCCCCAGGCTTGGAGTACAACCTGACAGTTTGGTTGTGTATCAGCACAAGGGG
>VMDR010036351.1:0-10513 GCA_007922815.1 Macrotus californicus | reverse complement strand
CATGTCTTCCCCCTCTAACAGTTCCTTGATATGGCATAATTTAGAAAAATAAAATATATTAGAAAATATTAGAATAAAGAATTGTTTATATTTCTTTGATATTCTCCCCACATTTTTGGATGTATGATTGTTTCTTTTACTTTTAAATACTTCAGAGGTTCTCTATACTGGGGCATTAAGCTATATCTATGTTTGTTTATGGAGATTATAGAAGGTGGAAATTCAAATAAGATTTTATCATTGCAGTTCATAAAATGTTTGGTATTTAAGAGGAGGACTTTAGCCAAGGACTTTCCACTGTAATTGAGCAGATATTTGTTTTATTTATATTTGATGCTCTATTACAGTTTTTATCTCCTTGTTTTAAAACACTGACACTCTTTATGGCTTGGTAATGTTCTCCTCTGTTTGTGCTTAGTTTCAGTAATTTTTCTTATATGTACATGTAAAACAAATTTCATTTGATTACTAGACCAAATCAGCCTATTTGTGTACAGAACCCCAAAGGACTAGAACTAAGTCCCTTGGGTATTTAACATTTCTTGTGAGTCAGGAGCACAGCTAAAGTAAATTGATGATCAGAGTCCCCGATACCTAAATTCATGGGTAGAGCTGGCAGACACACTCTTTGTTCTATTAAAAGCACGTAGACACATTGTTTTTCTTCAATATTGTCCAAGAGAGACTAAGAACACACAACTCAAATGTTAATGGAAACATTTTAGCCATTACTAAAAGTGCTGTGATGGTCTCATATTAATTCTTTAAAATCAAAATTTAAATAAATAGTGCTCAGTGGCAATTTCTATTCACTTAGCTTATTTTGAAATAAAAAGACATCATGAATGATCTCTTTGGCTGTCTTCACTTCATAGTCTCGTTTGTGTGCTTTTGATATTCTTTCTCAGATTCTCTAGCAGTTAGCTGAAAGGGCGAAAATTGCCTTATTTGCTAATCTTCAGTTCAGTTTCCAGTGTTTGTATTGTGCTTGGATTTTTTTTTTTTTTTGTATGGGTATATTCTATTACACTCAACCTCCTTCCCCTCTTGAATTGGCAAGGAGTCAGGACTCACTGATGAAGACTCATTAGAAAGTGCACGTAGAAGTTGACATTTACTATACATATGAAAGGTAACTAAAGTAAACATTGGCTACAAAATCCTACAGGGCTAAAATAAGAAAAGGGAGTTAAGGAAAAAAAAAACAAGCTTTTAGGAGACCTAATGTGGCTAGACTTAAAACAGATGAAAAAGGATACATTTCAAAGCACTTCATGAGCTTGGAGGAAAGTAGGAATAGAATCTTTTTATGCTGTGTCTGCATTTGTTATAATGGAACTCATTTGGCAACATTTGATATTTATTTTCATTCAACTGGCTTCCATTATACTCCTGAGAATTTTGTTTCAAAAAATCAAGCTGGTGGTCAAAGATGGTTCCCTTTGTTTTATTTTTAAGTGACATACAATCATTAGTACATATATATGTAACAGGCCTGTACCCCATTTCAACTACTTCCCAGAAGTTATGTATCAATACAGATATTCAGTAGAAGGGCTATCTGTTCTTCACAGATAAGCAAACCCTAGTAGCCTAACGCAATTCCAGACCCTCCCATGAGCTCTCAAGATGATTTGTTCTGATGTTACTAGGTAGGTGTGAAAACAGACCTTTGACATTCAGATTTTAATATCATGTGGGCTTTCCCTTTTACTTCTTGGTTAATGATCTGAAGCCACAGACCAATACAGGATGTTGTGATGGGGCTGCATTCTCCTCTTGCCACTGTGCCCAGACTTTGGGGTTTATGTGGTCCCTACTTTGAATTTCTGGATCTGGCTGATCTTGAATCTGCTGAACTAGATCTTTCTAGATCCCTGTATTATTAGATTCTTATTAGATTCCTCAGTTTTATGTCAGTTTAGCTTTGGACTATTAGCTGCTTTCCCTGGAGTCTCGGCTTGTCTGATTCCCTATAGCATTAATCAGGACTATGGCAGTGCATCTCCAAACCTGTCTTCATCTCTGCTTCTCCCTCACGGAAGCTGCCATCATATCTTTCTTTAACTATGGAAATAACTTCTTTAATAGTCCTCTTCTTCCAGTCTTACCACACATGGTAAGCCTATACTCCACATGGTAGCCATAATCATCTTTTTTCCACAAAAATCAAATCACATTACTAATCTGCTTCAAAGCAGTTCAATGTCTTCTTTTTTAAAAAAATATATAGATTTTTAAAGATTTATTTATTTATTTTTAGAGTGGGGGTAAGGGAAGGAGAAAGAGAGGGAAATAAACATCGATGTGTGAATGCCTCTTACATGGTCCCCACCAGGGACCCAGCCTGCAACCCAGGCATGTGCCCTGACTGGGAATTGAACTGGCAACCTTTGGTTTACTGTCCACACTCAATCCACTGAGCTATACCAGCCAGAACTCAATGTCTTCTTTTATGAGCAAATTTTATTCTCCAAAGATGACTTTCACATTCTGAACTTCTAATGCGACTTAATATTTCTACTGCTTGAAGACAGTAGCCTGTTCCTCTCCCTTTAAATCTGGATGCACTATGATTCTAGTGACACTAAAGATGATAAAATCAGATAAAAACCATTCCTGGTTCTCTTGGACACTTGCTTTTGCCTAATCCCCATGCTTGAATAAGCACAGGTAGCTTGCAGAGAAGTCTATATGGAGAAGAACTGAGGTCCCCAGCCTCAGCTAAGTTCCCAACCAATCACTGGTGTTATTTTGCCAGCCATCTGAGGCATCCATATGGACATCGGCAATGGAGATGGGCTATCTCCACCAAGCCCTGCTGAGACTGCAGAATTAAGAGCAAAGGAAATTGTTGTGAGGTTTTAAGTCACTAAGTTTTGGGAAAGTTTTATTTTTAAGTACAGCAATATTAAACAAACACAGATTTTTGTGCCTGAAAGTGGGATGCTGTTGTAAAGACCCCAAGACATGAAGCATTGGCTTTAGGGCATGCCACATGACGAAGCTAGAAGGCTTGGCAAAATGTTAGCAAAAGCCCAGATACCTTGAGGAGTCTGTCTCTGACAGCTTCAATAAAAATAAGAAAAATGTGATTGAAAAATGTTTGTAATGATGGAAATTTTGGCAACTTCCATGAAGTAACATGGAAGGTAGAAAATTTTCCAATGAACTAGATGATCAAGCTAAAGGCATTTTCAGGCAAAATATTTAAAATGTCACCTTAAAAATTGCTTACAATATAGTATGAGAAGAGAGAAATGAACTCAAAATGAATTCTTAAAGATAAAGGATCCAGAATTTTCTTAGTTCCAAACAAAATCTGTTTCTCTTCCCAAATCTCTCTGGGTGACAAATGATGCTCAAAATAAGTTCTGGTTTGAGAGAGAAGATCAAATGTACCGTAAAATTTATATTAAGATCTCAGATGTGAGATGGCTCCTCACAGAACCTTTGAAACAGACAAAAGCCCTTCTAAAGATCATAATGATGTGATTTTCAGCACTCTCCATTATATTATAAGGCTTATAGTCTTTTCAAGGGTTTTACCCCACAGCTGTTCCATGGTGAGGTCAAGGAAGAGAATGACTTATCTGGAAAAGATTTGTGATTATAGGTTTTGTCTGGTGAAGTGAATTCTAAATCAACATGCAGAAAGCCCACCAAAAATGCTAAAGAAACTGTATCTGCTTGTAATAAAAGGAAAAGAAATATCACATGAGAAAAAGCCTTGGACCCTCAAACTTTAGAAGAAGGAAATAGACTAACAGAGGTTCAGGAAAAAGAAGGTAGACTCAGACAGAAGGACCAAGAGCTCACTGAGTTGAGCCTAGAGCCATGGAAAGTAACTTTGAGGGAGCAGGACTGAGCTCTCATCAAGGAACTGGCAATGTGTGCCTGGCTGTGTGTTGGTATTGAGAGGAATCAATGACTACTCTGTCCCTTCCCTTTTCCTGACATTTTGAATGGGAGTGTCTACAGCAGTTATTCCATGCCTGTTCCACCATTTTGTTTTGAGTATTTGGAGACCTAAAAAGAATGGTCTCTTCAGGTCAGATGTGTCACATGTCATCACATCATGAGAAGAGAGCTCAAAGAGCTGTATGAGAGTGACTGCTCATAAGCAGTGTCATCTACACAGAGATCTGATTCAGATCATTGAATTCTTTGAGCTGATACAATTACCAAATGAGACTTTTCAATCTTTGGAAACTATGTGAGAAACACGTAAATGTTGCAGCCTAAAGACAAAACTGGCAGATTGTGTTTTTCAAAGATGACTTTAACAAGACCTCCTGTCTCAAATGTTTCTTTTTACATATGACATTGATACCCCTCCACCAAGAGCTGTTGCCTTCCCTTGAATCTAGCCAGATAGTGACAATACATGCTACAGGACTTTTGAGATAAGGCTATGAAGTGTGATACATCTTTCTAGTTTACTTAAAATGTTTTCTTCTAAGACCTAAGCTGCATGTGTGTGCCTAAGAGACCAGTGCGGAGAGGGTGGTGTGAAGAACCTAGGACCCTGGCTTG
Organism: Macrotus californicus; assembly: GCA_007922815.1. Lineage (NCBI taxonomy): Eukaryota > Metazoa > Chordata > Mammalia > Chiroptera > Phyllostomidae > Macrotus > Macrotus californicus. The sequence continues at coordinate 5,977 of VMDR010036351.1, read as the reverse complement.
TAGTCTTGACCGAGCTCCCATCTAATTGTCAGCCTCAACAGGGCAGTCATGTGAGTAAGCCGTCTTAAGTCTCTCCACCCCCAGCTGACCCGTCAGCTGATGCTGCAGAGAATATTGCCATGGTGAGCAAAATAAATTAATTTTGTGACTTAAGCCACTAAGTTTTGGAACAGTTTGTTACATGGACAATTTATCCAACAGTGAACATAGAATAAAATAAAACATCTAAACTGTCCAATAAAACCCTATATAATCTAGTTTCTACCGATTCCCCAGCCTCATGTCACACTATGTATTCTCCACTGTGCTCACTTTCTCCCATCACACTGACTTTTCTTCTGTTTCCTATAATCTAGTTAGTTTCTGTTTTAGACTTTGTCACTGTCACTCCCTGGATAAAAAAATTCCCTTTTGATCTTGTAAATCAAGTTAAATTGTATGAATTTACCAAGAACTCCAGCACATGTACCTATTTATTTTTATCATGGCATATCTATCTATCTATCTATCTATCTATCTATCTATCTATCTATCTATCATCTGTCTATCTATCATCTATCTATCTTCTATCATCTACCTACCTACCTATCTCTCTATTATCTGTCATCTATCTTATCCTTTTCACTACTAGACCAAGCTCCAGGAGAACAAAGTGATTGGTTTTTGTTGTTGTTGTTTTGTTTTCCTCTCTGTCTCCATTACCTTGGTGTATAGTAGGTACTCCACAAATATTTGTTGAGCTAATGAATTAATGGTAATAAAGATATATCATAGAGAAAACTAGAATCTAAGATTTTATACATTCTCTAGAAAAAAAGCAATGCTTTCTGTTTTTATTAAATCCATTAAGTTGACTTAGAAAAATGTTCACTATTTTGTAATATCATGAAAAATAACTTGATTTATATAGAATTTGAATAATGTCTGTAAGTTTTTCCATATCAAAAATAGCATAAAATAAGATTATGTTTTCAGATAAAGCTTGACATATATAATGACTTGTTTTTATCTATTGATATAAATATTTTACACTCTGTAAGACAAAAACATAATTCTGAAATTTTCCTTTTGAATATCATGTTTGGAGTTTAGTGTCAAACTATATAAAAATTATTTTTTGGAGAGGAAACATGTTCAGGTAATAGTCAATTACCAGGAATGGTAAAAATACTCCATTTCCAGGAATTTGGGGTATGAATCCTTCGCATAATAGCGATACAGCTTTTCATCTAGTAAATGTGCAAAACAGAAAAATGGTTTTAATTCATTTAGTTGGAATCTACTTTTTTATACTCTAAAGCCTGGGTAACTGAGTACACGGATATTGTTAGAGTAATCTTTCTCACCTAGAATTTACCATCTTTTCAGAGTTCAAAAATAAGTAAGAAGAATTACCCTAGTGATTTTCTCCCCTGGGAGGAACAGTAAGCTGAAGTCTCATTAGCATCTAATCCTGAAAGAATCAGAGGATCTATTTATATCATGGCCTAATATTTGCAGCTTTTTCAATGTTCCTTCTTTTCTTAGGTACACTCTTAATGAGAGATGTACACCAAGTCCTTCAGATTTGAGAAACATGAAGAGGGAGTCACAGCCCTAGGCCTACAGACAATCTTCTCCTCTTCTCTACATCCCTGTTCTAATCAACTTCTATTATTGGTTCTTGCACAAGAATCTCTTGGGATTAGTCGTTGTAGATGCTAATTGGCTATTACTTCTTGCTCATATTCTTACTTCTTTGATAAGAGTGAGAGGTTGAACCTTCAATAGATTTTGTACTTATGTCTTATTCAATTAGCAAAATTATAATGTAATTCCACTTAAATACAAACACAGAAATAATAATCATTACTTAATTCTAATTCCTAATTCAAAGTAAGTCAGCTCATGCTTTTACTAACAAATTTCCAATGTGCATACGTAATAACTTATTGATTTTATTGCAGTGCTTAAGTCCCCTGATGAGCAAAAATAGTATATTTACTTGTGCTTATCTTTCAGTTTCACAAGATACCTCTTTAATTTCCATACTGTTCCCTTAAGCTATTATGTACTTTCCCCATCACCTGCTTCCCATGTTGTCTCCTTATCTTTTTCTTTAGACTCCTTCTTGGCCTTGTTTCTCTATTAGTGGCAGCTCCTTTGGTGATCTAGCTTTCTTCACTCTCCTTACCTTAGACAATCTCGTAGTATCATTCATCATTCTCCACATATATTATTTGCCTTATGCCATACTCTATTTGTAAAATACATAAAAGATTGGGAGTATTTTTATTTTATAGTTGATGAAACTGAAGTGTAAAGATAAATGACTCCCCAGAGGCAGTGATTTGTGAGCCTTATAGTGGGTTTACTGGGAAGAGAGTAGAGGTAAAGTGCCAGAGCAGAGAAGTTAGAGAGAGCTGAGATGAGTGATAGGGTCCTAAGAAAGAGGGAGTTAAATGGTCCAGGGCAAATAATGACCTAAGGCACAGCACAAATAAAAAGAGGGATAGACCTTAAAATTGATGATTCCTCTCTTCTGATAGCTTCAAAGTACAGATAAATTTGAAATCTCTATCAGGTCATTGCATGGGGATGGATTTAAAAAAAAAACAACGCATAGTATTTATCACTTCTTGAAACTTCCAAAATTTGCAAAATTCCTAAAGTGTTGAACGAAAAAATAGCATGAACATTTCAGTTTTATGTGTTATTGACATTTCTCTTTATCTCTCTTAATATATTTTATAAACTCAAAATAGTACTTATATTTAATTACCTAGCATGATATTGTCAGCTGTCACATTCCACTTATTAAATATTAATCACACATATTTTACTGGCCTAAGATTATACATTTATTATACTTTCTTATTTGGGAAGAAAAGTGACTTCAATAAAGATCATGGTTTCTATTATTAGTACCTGCATGATAATATCACCAGCAGTAGATTTAAGGGATGCTATTACTACATTTTCTTGAAATTTATCACGTTCCCCTGGTCCTCTCTGTCAGCCTCAAGGTTAGGTCTCTGTACAATCTTTTCTTCTTTCTTGTTTACAGGTCCAATGTGAACAGCTGCAGAGTGTGTATATGATGAAAATTTAAGGGATGCCCCTGGCATTCTGAAGTGCACAAGCTGTAAAAATCTATCTAATGGCCCTGCATCCATTCCATGTAACAGAGTTTCTATTAGTGCCCTCAGCAGAACATCCTTCAAAAAGAAAAAAAAAACCTAATTTATATCTACTAATAAACAGAAGATTTATTTGATAGGTATCTACAATGAGACAAGCTGTGTTCTAAATGTTAGGAATTCAAAAGTGAATAGTACACATCCAGCCCCACTTTCATGGAGCTTGCATTCTCATATGGGGAGTAGCACATAATAAAACAAAAATAGAACTAAATATTGGGAGTAGTAGGTGCTATGAAGGAAAACAAAGAAGGATGACAAGATAGACATATAAGGATGCTGTTTTAAGAAAAAAGAGAAATCTCTTAGGAGTGGAGATATAAGCAGAAAAGCTAGTCTGTAAGAGGATTATGAAGAGACATCTGTTAAAGTGAACAAGTGAGCCTGCTGTACAAGTATGTGGTGGAACAGTATTTCAGGGTGGGGGAATGGCAAGTGCAAATGCCCTGAGACAGGTGTGTACTTGGATTACTTAAGGAATAGCAAGGAAAACATTGTGGCTGGAATGAAGTAGACAACTAATAAAATTAGGGGTGAAGTAGGCAGCTAATAAAATGACAGAAAATGGGAATATGGAGCAAGCTAGGGATAAGGCCAAGTAGTGACTTGTAAGCTAAATAAGACTGAATAATTTATTCTAAGTGTGATAGGAAATTATGAAAAGGTTTTAAGCAGAAGAGTAACGTTATCTGATTTGCTACTTAATAGTGTCTTTCTTGCTGCTATGGGAAAAAAGTAGATGGGGAGAGGAAAGATAGTAAGTAATGAGGCAAGTAGGAGGGCTACAGGAATTGCCCATCTTAGATATGAAGATAACTTCAGTGGGATCGTTGCTGGTGATGGTGGTGGAAGTGGTGAGAAGAGTGGAAATAAGAACGTATATTCAAGGTAGCTCTGCTTACCCTTTGCTCTCTCTACTAATCACTGCATGATTAGACATGAGGTTTAAGAGATAAAAAAAAAAGGGTGAAATGTGATTGCAATGTTTTAAACCTGAGCAACTACATAAGCGGCGGAGCCATTTTCTTCCATAAGAAACATTGGAACATAAAGAAATTGAGGCAGAAAATAATGGAAATCAGAGATTATGTTGGAGGTGTTCAGTTGAGGTGACTAAAAACATCCAGTTGGAGATTATTGTGATTTACGTTGGGTGGATTTACTTCCCTGAATAGTTCTAGATGGGTCATAGAGTCATTTTTCACAAGGTTTGAAAGGCAGAAGTGCAGCGGCAGCCATATTCCTTTTATTCCCAGAAGCATAATGTAGGGGATGAGGTTTGTTTGCAGTGCACACATGTGGTCACTTATCTGCTGACTCACCTTGCTGGTATGAGGCAGCATCCAACTCTCAGAAACTGAAGAAATATTAAAAAAGCAAGCAAACAAACCCAGGATGTAGCTTTTGAAACATATTTTTCACTGTTTGCATCATAATGGATAGATGCATAGTGAAAACAAAGCATATCATTTAATAATGTGACAAGGGATTTAAGTCATAATTAAAAAACAATACTTGGCCAGAAAGGACAACAAACACATTTACACAAAGCTTCCATTAGTCCTGGAGCCTGGCAGGTGCTGGCAGTGCCTATAAGAGGCTACAGAGTAAGATCTGCTGCAATTTTGCTGGACCAGTTAAAAATAGCCATAGGCCAGACACATGCCATCTATCAGAATTAAGTGGATCACTCAGCACCTGCTTCCTGTACCCTGTCTTCTGTTACTCCATGTGCTTTCCCAGATACTGATGGGTCCTTGGCCCTTGCTTCTAGGTGTAATAGTGATCTCTGCCCAGGGAAAAGGTAATGGTCCCTGGAATAAGATATGCAAGCTGGGCATATATTTATCATCTCAGAATTGAACTTCCATTACTAATAATAGCTATCCTGTACTGGCGTCCTCAGTCCATGCCAAGGTTTTGCAACACACATTCCAGATTTTATCTCATTTAATCCTGGCAGTAGTGGTATAAGGCAAGGTCTAGTATCATTCCTATCTTGTATTTGAATAAATTTAGTTGTAACAATTACCTAAGTACATTGCTAAGGTCTCATAGTAAAGGGCAGAACTATAAAGATTTGGTCAAGTGCCACCTGCTTCTAACAACTGACCTCACTTACTATATTAAATTGCTCCCATGGGTTAAGAAGGAGCTTGTGAAAAGCTTTTTCTTACAGAGATTTCTGGGAGAAATCTGGCTACAGAAGCCTGGATACATTGAAACTGAACTCTGATATGGGAACTAGATTCTTTGAAATCTTGAAGGAAAAAGTCAAATCTGCAACAACTCTTATGCCGTTTCAAAGGAAAAAAGATTCTGTTTTGAAATTGAGATGACAGATATATCTTTAAGACAGACTCTTTTATTCTTCAAAAATCACTTGAATAAATCATATAACTAGGTAAATAAAAAGCTGGCTCCACTATCAATAAAGCTATTCTAGATTCTTCATTATAAGCAGTAAAAATGTTTTGTATAATAATAAAAATATATTCACTCTGGTACATCTCTGCAGACTGACATCTGATTTTTTTTATTAAAAGAATGTGACTTGACTGTTCTAAAAACAACAGCTTGCCCTGAAGAGAGATCTGAGCACCTGCTGATGGAAAATTTGAAGCTGAATATCAAAAGGCAAAGGAGATATTTTCCTGAGGGTCCTTCAAGGAGCCCAAGTACAAGCAGTGGTGAGCTAGACAATAAACGTGAGCCATAGGACTGAAGCAACAATAGCTGGAAGAAAAAGGCAAAAGGTACAATCCACCAGGAAGATGTCATTATCACAGTCATGTATA
>VMDR010036350.1:0-10513 GCA_007922815.1 Macrotus californicus | reverse complement strand
CATTCCAGGGAGTATGTTACATTGATCCATTTATATTTCCCAGAAAGCTAAAAGGCTAACATTTACATTAGCATAATTTGAAAGTAAAAAATAATTTTAAATGTTATACATTCACTGGGCCAATTTATTGACATTGACTAGGAGTCTTGGTCAGATTTTCACTTCATTTCTTTGCCCAGCAAGTAAAGGAACATTCCAAGGATTTTTTTAAACATGTACATGCAAAGAAGCAGCTATACATTTTGTTTAGCTATAGAAATTTAAAAATTTTTATAGGTATGAAAGAATATCTCAGAGAATGATCAAGATAGTTGCCCTTTTGGTCTAAGAATTTCTCTTCCTCCCAAAAAGAGAAGAGCTGGTGGAGAATGCCAACTCCTTGTGGACAAGGCCTGTCTCTCAGCTCACAGTTGGACGATCCACACTAGCACAGTGTCTACTACTGCCTAGGTGCTCAGTAAATATTGGTTGATGAATGAATGGATATTTCCCAATTTGAATGGCCAGGATACACCCCAGTATAATCATCCACCTTGTTTTTAGATTGTCAGTAATGCATTCAGTCCATAGAATCTATGGCACAGGTCATTACTTAGTTTGGAAGAACCATAAATTCTTTGTAGAAGAAAAACAATTTATAGTGAAAACTCACAATAGGTATTTTGACTAGCAAAAAGAAAAAAGGAGCTATCTTCTCTGCAGTGGGGGAATGAGAAGGAAGATTGAATTGTGTCTGAAGTGTGAACATACAATACTTGACTTTTTGCCATTTTCCAAAATTATCCTTCTTAGAAGAGACTCCAAAGATGCCAATTCTGTCCACATATTTTTTATTCCTTTTGAGTTAGAGTCAAGAAATTTTTCTCCTCCGTTGAAAACCATTCTCTCACCCTCAATGACTAACCCAAGTGAAATTCAGCATGGATTTGAGAACAAACATGAAATTATATTCCCCTGCGGCTTTTCTTTTTCTTTCCTTAAAAGGTTTGGAACATTTAACTTGGAGAGTTGTTATGAATGGTAAACAGACAAGCAAAGTAATTGAAATTCATCTACTCCTTTGGGCCAGAAAAAAATCATATTAAAAGTTAAAATTAAATGTTGTTTACTGCATTTCAATTTATCACCTACCCTCTTGTGTTATTTCCTAGGAATTTTAAACTAATTTTTTCTTCTTTTATATCTTCAGTGAGTTTTTTAGCTAACATATGATTGATGGGGTCTCTCAGTAGAGACTGTCTGTTGATAAATACACCAAAAGTGAGTGTATCCTTTAGTTAGTTAAAAAAGCATTTTAATTATTGTGTAAAAAATTTCTTTCCTTTGTCCTATTTTCACATCTCATACAATAGAACCCTGGGCACAAAACTCAGAGGTTCCTTCATCTTATTTGGTGGGGATTACATTTTGTATTTTTTTTTTTTTGTTAGGATTCTCTTGGTTGTAGTTGACAGAAACTCACAGTGGACTATCTTAGACAAAAAGAGTGAGTATATATAGAAAAACACAGAGTAGATCACTGGATAAAGAATTGACTATCTAAACCAGGAGAAGGAAAAGATGGAGAGATGAGAGCCAGAAGCCACTTTACAGCTCGCTCGCTCGCTCGCTCACTCTCCCCCCGTTCCTCCTTCCCTTTCTTCCCATCTCCTCCTTCCTTTTTCTCTCCTTGTCTGTTGCTCTCTTTTTCTCTCATCATTAGTATTTTTCTTTTCCAAAGCAGCATACAGGCTTCTCCCTTTCAGAAAATATAGACACTGATCCCTTCTAAGTTGCTTTCTTTCTCCAATGACAGGTTGGAAAAATCTTGGGAAAAGCCTGGTTAGGGTCATATGATTGGTATCATATGATAGGGTCATATGATAAGTTGTAACTTTAGACCAATCACCTATGGCCAAAGTCAGAGTATGACTGATCCAACTTTGCCAGTGGGTGGGAATAAAGAATACAGCAGCTCCCATGGGAACCGCATTGAAAACAGAGCCAGTTCTCAAAAAGCAGAGGAAGATCTTCCTGGAAAAGTAGTGTTGGGTAGAGAAAACCGTAGGTGAACTCTATATACTCTCTTTTTAGACTTATCAAGAGATAAATTATTGATGTACATATATAATCCTATTGATAATTTAATGTGAGTTTGACAATAGTGGCATATTATTCAACAGTCATGATCTTAATCATTCTGTCTCCTAGACCTTAAATAGAAGAAGTTTAAATGAAAACAGTAAATGCTGTAAGAGCAGAGTTACAGTAAGTGATTGTCTTTTGAAAATGTCTGGAAAGGACCAAATGTTACAGGGATGGGTCTGTTGTAAGAGAGTAGGGGAGGCCAAGGGGAACTGAGCACAGTGGAAGAGCATTTTCATATGTGTCCTGTTAAACACAGAGATGTTCTTTTTTAAACTCATATTCTTTAACATTTTAGGGAAGCACTATTTTTGTTAGTTGAATGCAAAAGTTACATTAAAAAATATACCTGGATTTCATAATATGGCATTTGTTCTTGAAGGAATAACACTGAGCTTGTTAAATATGAAAATTACATAATTTTAAAAGTATTTCCGATATGATAGCACATGGCTTGGGCATGACCTTCCACAGCTATCACCAAGGTCAAGGGCAGTGTGGTTTTAAAACTTAAAAGATTTCATGGACACTGTTTTTGAGTGTTTATTTTATGTAGAACCTGGGATTCCAAAAACTGTTAGGAAAAAGAGATTGCAGTAGTAGTGTCCTTTTGGGAAACGGTAATAAAGCATATATACACAAGCATAAATATCTATCAGTGATATAGAAAAAGCTAATCAAGGTGCCAAGGCTTACAGTTACCTGGGCAACCAAAGTGGAGAATCACCAAAGGCTGACTTAGAAAAGAGAAGGATGTGAACAAGGGGAGATCTTGGCTGGTACCCACTCTCATGGCAGAAGCAATTACAGCAGCACAGTCCAATGGAGCTTTATCATGGGAATGTTCTATATCTGTGCTGCCTCCTATTCAAATGGAAATATCATCAAATGGAAGGATAACATGAGAAAAAGTGTAGAAACAGGTATGTGCCTGGAAAGTTCTGAGAGCAAAATACTGCCTAGTTTATTGGGTATGCTGAGTGCTGGTAAGGAAAGGAAATGTAGGGCTGGCACATACATATTTGCAAACAGAGAGCTAGTTAATGATTTGGTACATACCAAGGGAAGAATATTTGGGATGGAGTGGAAGGATTAAGGAGAGACTGACTGAGAGCAGCAGGGAATACTTGCCAAGTCCAACCCACAGGTAATGAAAACCCATACCAGAGGGCTGGTAACTCAAAGTCATGGGATACAAAGTGACAGAAGAAATTACAAAGTCTTCATGACTCATTAGATGAGGAAAGTGCCCAGGAGGGAAATCACAGGCAATGTCCACTTTTGAACTGAGTGATGGTACTTAGTGGGAAAAGACAATTACTTGTTTTCTGTGAGAGGCAAATCTTAAATTTGCTTGTAAAAATGTTGAGATACTGGTAAGCCATCTTCAGCTAGACTTGATCAAGGGCATTTGATGGTGCTGACATGAATTGAAACCCTTAAAAGAGTCAGAGGAGGAGTGGCCATGGCAACTGCTGGAGATCCTATAAATCAAGGACAGAGAGCTTGGTATGAGAGTGGCTGACAACTGGCATGCTATTATGAGGACAAAGGCATGACTCCCCACCTGTGTGCAAAGGCACCCTGAGGCCACATGTTGAACTCACAGCAGAACTGTGGGAAAGAAAACAGAGCAACATCTGTTGGATACTGTACAAAGTATTACTATTAAGTTGTTTGCACCTAATTATTTCTTTTAGCCTAAGGGTGCCATGAAAAAATTAATGAGATCCTAAGAGTGCTGTGAACTAAGAAAAAATTTGAATGTCTGGAATAATAAAAGTCAAGTCCTGAGAAATGGCCAATAAGTCTAGTAATAGACAAGTTTTTTGTAATCTTAAAACAAAATGAGGTGAGTTCCAGAGGCCAGAGTGGAAGTGAGATGCTGGGGTTGGAGAGTGGGGGTGGAGCATCGCAGCTGTGGAAGCAGCAATTAGTCTTCCGTTTTAGGGACAGAAGTGAAAGGAAGGTTGGAGATGCAGCAGACGGGTTCAGGTTTCTGGAGGATAAGGAAAAAAGATGTGTCTTTATGGAAAGGGAATGTGTCTGGTGCAGAAGGAAGTTTGAAAGGAGAAAATGAGATGGTGGCTTAGGTGCTGCCATAGGTGGGAGAAGACAGGATGAAAACACAGGCAAGAGCCTTTCTCTTGGATGGAATGGTAAGGAAACCAAGTTAGGAACCTATGATGTGGTCTATTAAGATGTTTTCCCTCAGCTTTCAGAGCCACTCCTGGAGGGAAATGTTATCCCTGTGTCACACGTGAGGAAGCTGAGTTTGAGGTAATGGAGAGAATGCAGATCAAGTTGCAAAGATCTTTCGAGGCAGAGAAGGGAGAACTTGAGAAGGGTGTCTGAGTCTGGGCTGCTATAACAAATCACCATAGACCGAGTGGCTTAAACAAATGATTGTTTCTTACGGTTCTGAAGGCTGAATGTCCAAGATTAAAGCACCTGCAAATTTGGTGTCTCGTGAGAGCCACTTCCTGGTTCATAGATGGGTGTCTTCTCCCTGTGTGTCTTCTCACATGGCTGAGGGGCTAGGAGCTCTGCTGGGCCTCTTTTGTAAGGGCATGGATCCTGTTCATGAGGGCTCCACTTCTGTGACCGAATCACCTCCCAAAGGCCCCATCTCCCAACACTACCACATTGGGGGTTAGGATTTCAATATATGAACTTCAGAGTCGGGGATGCAGACATTCAGTCTACAGCAGAGGGCTTCTTCTAAATTGTTTCCATCTTTCTCAATAATCCAGATAGTACTTCTCAAATCATTACGTGCACAAGTATCTCCTGGGAATCTCATCAAGATACCATTTTGATTTTGGAAATCTTATTTTTGTTTTCCAAAATAAGATTTTGATTTCCAGTAGGTCTGGGGTGGGGCCTGAGAACTTGCCTTTCTAATGGGATCACCAGCAATGCCAATGCTGCTGGTCCACGACCACACTTTGAGTAACAAGATCTAGAAAGCTGGAACATCATCTCAGAGTTTCTAGGATGGTACCTGGCATTAGTAGGTGCTTGATAAATAGTTGTTGGGTTGTGGCTACATTGAATAGTGTAGACAAATGTGTGTGTTCTGGGAGCAAGGGAGGAGGGAACTGGTTCTGAGATGAGTAAAGAGCAGGTGCGAGAGTTTTGAAGGCAGGGCGTGGAGGAAGGCCAAGGGACACCAGAGACAGGGAGCATCTGTGGAACTCAAGGGAGCCATTGCATGGGGGCTAGAGTCAAACCAAAATAAGGGTCAGAACTGAGTGGGCAGAGGGCTTTGGGGTATCAAGCTCTGGCTTTGGTGACTGGATCCCAGTGTTGTTGAGATGCGGAAAAAAGGTGTAAGGAAAGCAGTAAGTGTGCGCAGGTGCCTGCAGAATCAAGAAAATATTCTGGAGTCCAGTGAATGATAGAAATGGCATCATGGAAGCAGAAGTGTGAATGCCATTGAATTTGAAAGCATTTCTGGAAGATTGAGCAATGAATGGTCTGTAGAATGAGGACAAGCCCACCAAAAGCTCCCTAATCTGGTAAACAGTCTAAATCATCTGGGAAGATTTTAAAAATACTGATTCTCGGGCTGTGCCCTTAGACATTTGGCGTACCTACACCTAGGAACAGGCCCTAGACTCTGAACTTGTGAGAATTGCCCACAGTTGCAACCACGACTGGGGATCCCTGGGTAATGCCCTATAACACCTTGGGGAGAATGGGGGAGGGGAAAGCCCCTGGGGAAGGAAAGGTGCAGAGTGTATGTCATCAGCTAGAATAGCCATTGCAGGAATCTCCAAGGAAATTTCCTGAGCCTTTGCACACCGAATTTAACAGCTAGACAGCTTGATAAATGGCACTACAACACTGCAATATTTCATGATTTTTTTAATTGTGACAGTCACAATCAGTCAATGCCTTTTGAATAATCGCAGAGGTTTTCTGCCGGCCCACGCCCCAGTGCATGTTTGCCCAGATTTAATCCACCTCACAATGAATGCATCAAATTCCATGTTCATGTTACCTTACTGTGGACTTCTTAAATTACAGTCCTGTGAGAGAATTTCTCCCTCAACTTCTTTTACTCTCTTGGACAAGAAGGGGTCTTTTAAAACAGTTTCTAAAATCAGAATGAGGAGCTGTGCAGAGCTCCTTAATTTGATGGAGTCCCAATTGTTTATTTTTTCCTTTGTTTCCCTTGGCTCAGGAGATATTGGAAAAAAATACTGCTACACAAGATATCTGAATTTTACTGCCTTTGTTTTCTTCTAGGATTTTTATGGTTTCACGACTTACATTTAAGTCTTTTATCCATTTTGTGTTTATTCTTGTGTATGGTGTAAGTTGGTGGTCTAGTTTCATTGTTTTGCATATACCAGTCCAGTTTTTCCAACACCATCTGCTGAAGACTGTGTCTTTACTCCATTCTATGCTTTTGCCTCCTTTGTCAAATATTAATTGACCATTAGGCATGGATTTATTTCCGGGCTCTCTGTTCTTTTCCATTGATCTATATGCCTTTTCTTATACCAGTGCCAGGCTGTTTTGATTGCAGCGGTCTTGTAGGATAGTTTGATATCAAGTATTGTGATAAGGCGGCATGGGAAAGTGGCAGAGGCCACAGGCCTGATTGGGTTGCACCCAGTTCTGTGACTTACTGCCTCTGTGGCCCTACGCCAGGAACTTGAGCCCCAGGTATCACAGAGTTGTCACGTACAAAAGGAAGATACCAGCACCCAATTTCTAGGGCAGTTATTAGAACTGAATAAGTTAATCCATTTAATAAATTATCAATGAAAGTTTGTTGGCATTATGATGATACTGCCCTGTCGCTGTGGTAGCTACTACCCCTTATATGAAACTGGTGGGCTCACCCTGCTGTATCTGAGAATTGCCATCTCTGGGGAACAGCAGTGGGGCCTTTCACAGGAACCCTGCACCATCCAGAAGGGCTGAATCCGGTTGCTGCTGTTCCCCAGCAATGGCAGAAGGTTGTGTATGGTCTTCATATGGAATCAACAGAGAGAAGGGATTGGAAGGCAAACTGACCCTCACATAACTGACAAGCATTTTTGGAGCACCTGCTGAAGGCTAGGAATTGTGCAGAGTGCTAAGGATAGGAAAACACAGTTGCTGCCCTTTTGAAGTTTGGTTTGATGAGAAAAAAGATACAAAAAATTGCTTTCATGGTAATATATTAACAATTCTGTGGTAGCACAGAAGAAAATTTCTGATGTTCTTTGGAAGTCATCCACCCAAGAACAAAACCATCGATTTCTAAGGTGAGTAACTCATATTATCCATGAAGCAACTAAACAATAAATGATAGCTGGAAACCAAGAATTATTATTCAGATTAATTATAACTCACATTTGTATCATGCTCATTTTACTTTAAGCTGCACAGTACCTCCAAAAGATAACGGCATTAATAATTTCATTTACAGCCAAGAAAATGTAGGTTTTCTTGACCAAAAGCATACTTTTGATAAGCCATCAAGTGAGGATCGGAACTTGAGTCCTCACTGTTGTTTTTGTACTGGCCAAGCTGCCATACCCAGCACAGTAATCTAAGGAGCCCTGTTTAAGTAAAAAAAGATAAGAAGAATTTCATTAAAACCAGGACAATATGATGGTTTTAAATTATGTCCTCATTGCCTGTGATAGATATCTGGTAATTCTAACTATTGTTAAATATCAATGACAGATTTTCTAACTACAGATACTGTTGTTTGGGGGAGCACAGGGACAGGGTGCTTTGTCTGTGATAACGTAAAACAGCAAACTGGCATTTTCTTTTGGCAGCTTATTCAGAAGTTGATGGATGTTGCTGAAGAATGTCAGAACAATCAGCTAAAGAAGCTCAAAGAAATCTGTGAGAAGTAAGCCTCCGTTCTCATCACAATAAACTTGTGTATATAAATGTATTAAACACAAACTACCATTTAATTTGCCTTTTTTCCCCTTTTACTTCCATTTTGACCTCAGAGAGAAGAAGGAATTAAAGAAGAAAATGGATAAAAAGAGGCAGGAAAAGATAACAGAAGCTAAATCCAAAGACAAAAGCCAGATGGAAGAGTAAGGAAAAAGAGTTCTTCTCCCCACTTTTACCTGGGGGCTATTTTATCCTGTAACAGAATAACAGGTTCTCAAACATAAAGACCATCTGTGAAATTTCTCCTCTAATTAGCCTTTCAAAAGATTCCTTTTGTGAGGTTTGCAACCCAAAACTCAAAGAGCAGTTCAGAAAAGGACCTTGTAGATAAAGACTGAGTAAAGAGTGTCCCTTAGGAAAAGGCTAAGTACTCACTTCTAATAATGTCAGGCAGCCTCCCCAGCATTTAGTGGAAACAGAGTTTGCCCTTGGGTGGAATCTGACCTTTGTCCAGAGCTGGTGCATTGTACCTGCCTCGCAGCAGTAATAAGGATGTTCGGAGTTCTGTAAACTTTCATTTGGGAGTCCAAGACTCGTGTTTCCTGATGCCAAATGTGTTCATACAATGATTTATTTATTTTCTTTTAGGGAAAAGACAGAGATGATCCGGTCATACATTCAGGAAGTGGTGCAGTACATCAAGAGGGTACGTTGGTTGTTAAAGATCAAAAGTTCAACCGTGTAAATTTAAAGGTCTAATTCAGGAAGATGGTTCGAGAACCAGGCAGCATCCCACCTCGTAAACAGGAAGTTGCTCTGCGGAGCTGTTTGAAGTAGAAGGTTTCAAAGGCAGAGAGAGGGTGGGAAAAGAGGTCAAAGAGGGGATTATGACAGGCAAGGCCACCTTCACTTAAGGGAAGGCCAGGGTTTTATGAGGCAGATGACCCTACTGAGGTTGACATTCCAGACTGATTTTAAATTTCATTCACGGAAGAGGCTGAAATTGCAGTTAGGTTGAATATTAAGTCTTGGTGGGGCTTAGCAGAAGTGACTCCATTTTGTGCCTGCTGTCTCGTTTTATCAGTTAATCCCTATCTCCTTTGCAAACCATGTGTGAATGTTTGACAAGCACACTGTGAGCCTCCGGAGGAAAACAACATGACTTGTTGCATCAACTTGCCACCAGCAAGAAGAGCTGCTTCACAGAGCAGACACTCCCGAATCAGTGTTTCTGCAAGTTTAATTGCAAACTTGGACCAAAAAAGGCTCACTGAAAGGCAGATGTCACGAATCACGTCCAAGTCAGGAACCCAGAAACATGATGTGAATGGAGATTTCCCAACAGTACCCTTGGTCATCATCAGTGGTAGAAAAGATGGCAATCTCCAGAGTCCACTATATTTTTTTCAAATTAAAAAAAAATGTTATATGGAAATTTTCAAATATTAACAAAAATGTAAGAACCGTATAATCTGCTGATCACCTGCCCCCATTCCTGTGTCCCTGTCACCCAGCTTCAACACTTAACAGTTCCAGTACCTGTAAGGGCAGGTCCTGACCAGGGCATGAAACAATGAAATGTTTGCCACAGGTCTGAACAGCTTGTAATTTTTTCTGGAAACATTCACTTGAACATTTAGATGAAAATGACTTCCTTTGTAACTTTCTTATAGTTAGAAGAGGCACAAAGTAAACGGCAAGAAAAACTCGTAGAGAAACACAAGGAGATACGTCAGCAGATCCTGGATGAAAAGCCCAAGGTAAACTGAACTGAATAATAACACACAATAATTTCATTTTCTTTCCATTCAATTAAACTAAGACCTCCCTCATTCATGTACTTCGCCTACAATCTCAGATTATATCTCACATGTGAAATTTAGGTATCTTTCTCAATGATGGTGAAAAATCTTTATAGCAATACTCAATAAGCCTTTATCATCAACTGGTGAGGTTTAAAAACTGCAAATGCACAGAACCCAACTCTGGAGATCTGGCTTTAATTGGTTTGTGGTGTGGTTGAGGCATAAGTGTTTTTAAAGAACGCTGGCCCCTCTCTCCCTGGCCAAAATAGAATTGAGAGGCTAGCGAAGGCTATTCCGCTTTAAACGTCCGATGTAATAGTGTAATGGCAGACTCTGTCCAGCAGAGGATGTCCTGTACCAACCTCACCGTGGTCCTTATCTAGCAAAATATTCTCATAATGAAGAAAAAAACAAATCTTTTTTCCCTACAATAACAGTTTATTGGGGCTCCACTTTAGTATTACCTCTGTGTATTGGTCTAAATCAATATTTTATGAATATTAGCTTTAAGCAAAATGAATATCTGTAAGTCAAATATTTTAAGTTGGCCAACAGCATCTCAGTTTCAGATCATTCCATCCATTTTGATTCGTCAAGGAATATATTTCTGTTTGTGAAAAATGTGCCTTTCAGTTTTTCTGTTCTTTAATCTACAGTTTAAAATATCTGCTCTAAAAGTTACTGGTATTTCATGAAAGTATTTTTTAAACCTGCAAAGTTCAAAAATG
>VMDR010036349.1:0-10519 GCA_007922815.1 Macrotus californicus | reverse complement strand
GGAAGTGGTAAATAAAATAATGGTGGGCCACCTGGAGACCAAAATAAGTGTCACATTCTGACTTAAAGCCTACCACCAGATGCAGCTGTACAATCGAGTACATCAACTTACCACTATAAAGCCTGCCACCAGATGCAGCTCAATTGTCACTTGCCACTCACTGACAGGGTTTTGACATGAGTCCGCAAGCAATTGGTTTATCATGGTCTCTGTGCAGTCCAAACTCTCTGCTAGTGATGATCTGTATCTGCAGCTGCTCCCCAGAGCTAGCATCACCGCTCAGCTCCATCTCGGTCATCAGGCAGTAGATTCTCATAAGGACTGTGCAACCTAGGTCCCTCGCCTGTGCAGTTCACAGTAGGGTTCATGCTCCTATGAGAATCTAATGCCACCACTGATCTGACAGGAAGTAGAACTCAGGCTGTAAGGCAAATGATGCAGAGCAGCTGCAAATGCAGATGAAGTTTCACTCGCTTGCCTGCTGCTCACCACTTACCTCCTGATGTACAGCACAGTTCCTAACAGGCCACGGACCTGTTCCAATCCATAGCCCAGTGGGCGGGGACCCCTGGTTTAGCTGGCTTGCTCTGTTAGACACTGTTTTCATAAAAGCAGAAAGTTGTTAAGATCAAAGATGACTTGGAGATAATCCATTCTAAAATACTTCTTTTTGACAAATTAAATAAACCCAAATAGGTAGTGACTAACTGAAAGTTTCAAAGTGGATTAGCAGTTGGTTCAGAGCCAGAACTACAAGCTAGGTTTCTCAGTTTCTAGTCCAGTGCCTTTCCAATAAACCATACTGTCTCCCATGCTCAGGAAGGAGCTGAAAGTGAGGACCCATGGAATCTCATGTTTGGGAGGTAAGTGGAGATTTCCATGATATATAATGGTGGGAGCAGGGTAGGGATACTCACATTCATTAGGAAACTCCGACATGCCAGGCTATCGTCAAGTCGTTTGTTCATTCAGTCCACTCAGGAATGCATAAGGTAGCCACTGTTCTCGCTTTTCAGATGAAGCAATGAGTCCCAGTGATATGAAGTGGTTTGCACAAGACCACATGTCCAGAGAACTGTAACTCTAACCTAGAACTGCTTAACTCCAACTCTTGAATTTTGTCTACTGTTTGGAAGAGGAGACATGGAAGTCTTATACATAAAAAGTTTTATTTTTTAAAATACTGTCAAGAATGACCAGAATTAGAACAGGCTATGAGTTGGCCAGCACCCCTATTGCAAAAAATGATTCAGTCAGTTGGAAATTTGAGAATTCTGGGTTTGACTCTTAACCACCTCCATCACTGGATAGTCCATTCACCTTGAGAGTCCTTGGAGGCATCTCTGAAACTGTGGCAGGACTCCCAAATGACCTATGACAAGGTGGCAGCTAGTTAGCCCTGATTGGCATGGCTCCATTGGTTGAGCATTGTCCTACAAAGCAAAAGGTTGCTGGTTCAATTCCCATTCAAGGCCTGGGTTGTGGGCCCAGTTCCCAGTTGGGGCACATGCAAGAAGCAACCATTGATGTTCTCTCCCTCTCTTTCTCCCTCTCTTCCCTTCTCTCTAAAAATAAATAAATAAAATCTTTAAAAAAAAACAATGGAAGCTAGTTAGATGAGTATGTTCTACTTTGATTCTTTGTAACTTCATAGTTACCCCATAAAACAGAGATTTAAAAATTATTTTGCTAAATGATCCCTCAGACAAAATTCTATCTTTAGGAAACATACCTATCTGCATACTGCATAAGTCACTTTCTTTCGATATGAATTAAATTAATAAAAGACTTCCCTCAATAATCAGCTACATGATTATGTCTGTAGAATACTGAGCATAGTGCCACTTCATTCATTCATTCATTCACTCACTCACACATTTATTATTTTAAGACAGTTGCTAGCAAGAGTGCTTATTATGAATCAAGCCTATTACTAAGTGCTGGGAGACCAGAGGGATAAGACACAATCTCTGTTTTCATAAGAACTAGTAAATTTACATGGAGACATGCAAGCAACCATATCGCTAACCATGACCCAACTGATAGGTTCCCAAGAAAGGCATGTGCAGAAGGCATGGGAGCACTGAGAAGAGAATGTTATATCTGCTTGTAGGAGGGAGAGGCAGTGTCAGAAAAAAGTTTCACTATGGAAATAACCTTTAAATTGGGCCTTGAAGAGTGTTAATGATTCCACCAACGATCTCTTACCTGGAGATGTTCACCTCCCTTTTCAGTGGCTTCCCTGACCTTCCATTGCCACCCTACCACATCCACATAGCGGCGGAGTGAACTCTGCAAAACAATTCAGATTGTGTCTTCTTTTCTCAAGCTTTATGACAGCTTCTCAGTGAAATTAGAGTGAAATCTAAATTCCTCACACAGTCTTCAAGACCCTACATGACGTAGCTTCTGGCTGCCCTTCTCATTCCACTCAATTCACCTTTCCCCCACCCCCCCATTACCACATCTCAGTGACCTTTGTTTTCTTTCTTTTTGTATATGAGTTCTTCCTGAATATCACAATTATATCAAAACTAATCTTTAGGTCTTCAAAATATGCATCATTGAAAAAGGATCCAATACCATACAAACTAAAATGCAAATAATGCTTTCCTGCTTCTTATCTCAGAATCTTTGCACTTGCTCTGTTTTCTACGTGGACTATTCTGTTCCAGATATCTGTAAAGTGGCACCCTTCTCTCTATTAGGGTCTCCATTACTGAGAAGTCTTCCTTAATTTTCTTAGTTAAAACACCCACCCACTTGTCCCAAACACATACAAACTTCTCTCTACCTCACAACCTTATTTTCACTTCTCATTATTTTACTCAGTACCAGAATCATTGTATTTATTTGTTTTCTATACCCACACATCTTCACAATTAGAAGATAAGCAGCTTCAAGTTCAGAAATATGACCAATTCTCTTTGTTTTTCCCCCAGCACCTAGAATAGTGTTTGGCAAATAATAAATGATCAAGAAGATAAGGGGAAAGTTTGTAATAAGAGGTCTTAAAAACATTGCTCTTATCTAATTATATAATAAGTTTGTTTTGTTGGTAAAAGTTTTAGGGAGATAAGTGCTAAAAATATGCAAACTGTTATGTAGCAACCACTTGAACCTTTCTTGTTTGAGATGACATTAGCTCACTGGAATGGTTGAGGAGACAGGAAACATATTGTCCCCATGTGGATCAGTAAAATTTTAAAGTAAATCTTGGCTTTTTGATTCTGTTTTCATTCAAATGGCTCGCTTTTAACAGCCAATTGCCCAGCTTTCCTGTAAATCATTTTAGGACATGAGCATGATGTATTTGGGGAGCTGTCAAAATGTAAATGGATGTTGTCATAGGTTTTTAGCAGTCGATCCCTATGAAGCAGTAAAAGCCATGATCACAGCTTAGGTGTCAGGAACTCCAACCAACACTCTGCTGTGTGCCTTGTAAACCTTAAAAGGCCTTTCACCAGCTTTAAATATGAAATTATGGCCTTATAATGCTCCTATATAATCCCCACAGAAATCGTAACTCACATGGTAAACTGCCCCTCAATCTCTAAGGTTATTGCAGATTTTTCTCTACTGATTCTTTAAGGTTCCCAGAGCTGTCTTTATTATTCCTTTATACCCCTATCCACAGGAGAAAAAGGGCCTTGTATCTCCCACAACTGTGTACTAGATATCTACAGATATAGGGTTAAGGGGAACAACCTGAACATGAATTTTGGTTTGAAAAATATCTCCCCAGTTTATATTTCCAGTCTCATTCACAACTTGGAGGTGGAAAGGAATTAATAGATAAAGCAGTTGGTGAGAAGATTAAATGAACAAAGGTATCTAACATGATCAGCAAAATCCTGATCATAGTGAGTGCTCAACAAATGTTAACAATTAGTTGTGGCTACATCTATATCCTGTCACTTAATGCCTGGTGTTAAAGTCTGGTTATGCATCTGTCTCCTATAAGACAGGGAACTAGAGGATGGGAGACTGATTTCTGCAGCACCAGAAATTAACCAAGTGTCTGAAAAATGTTAGTCATTCAATTGATGCTTTCTGACCAAGTCAGAGCACTGGCCTCTGGGTCCCACTCTATTACTGATTAGCTGTGAAACATTGGGCAACTTTGCTTAGCCTTACCAAGTCTCACTGTCCTCATTTGAAAAAGGAAAAGATTGGATTTTATGGTCTCTAAGGCTCTTTCCGAATCTAATATTCCATGTCTCTACTCAAGCAGTGTTATTAAGTAAGTTAAGGAAAATTATCAGGAAGTGTTGCAGCCAAATTTCATTTCCCTTTGTCTTTTCTAACCATGTCCTCTACAGTGATGAATTATCCAAGCTAATTTCCAAGTAATCCAAGTGATTGCTTTAGTAGTATTAAGATTTCACCCTCAACTTTCAGAGTTCATTCCAACCCAAAATTGTGGTGAAAAGTGGAGGTAGATATGAACCAAATGTTACCCTGGTCACTTTGTCCTACCCCGCTTCCTACTCACTTATGTATGGCTCATGGAGGGTTAGGCTCTTAGCTAGCAAATCTTTAACAATTTAATTAAATAAAGAATTGATTTTTTTTTTTTGAGAATGGTTTAATTCAGTTTGTCAAATAATTGCTGTGTGTCTACTGTGTGCCAGGTACTGGTTAGGTTCTACAGATACAACTTGAATAAGAAAGTTCAAAATGTATTACAACTAAAGATCTGCAAGATTGACACTTATTCACAGTCATATTGAACATCTTTGTGTGTGTTTTTTTTTCAGATAAAGTCAGGTAGACACAGAGGTTCAAAGCCAAATCAGTGAAGTTTTAAAATGAATGAAATATAAATATATAAGTCTCCTAGGTTCCAGATCACTACATCTATAATTAGCACAGAGTCTTTTAATTCAATAAATATCATTTTTCTTCTCACCTTGTTTAGGTTGACCCTAGAAGTTGTTCTGCATTTCTCTGCCACTCATCTTCAAGGCATCAAGTCTGCCTTACTAATATTATTGGATTTTAGATTCTTCATTTCAGCCTAAAACAATGTTTAAGATTCTACTATCTCTCTCCTGGCATTAATCTCCTAATTTTTCTTCTATTGTCAGTGTTGTTCTCATTAATCTGCTCTCTACATTGAGGCTGGAGTGGTTTTTCTGAAGTTCACTCTTTTACTTTCCAAATGCTTAAATCAGAAATAGCGAGGAAGGGACAAAGTTTTTAAATATTTAGAGATATAGCAATCAACAATTGGTGATTGAATGCATTTAGGATGGAGGGGCAGAGTTATAAGGAGGCAAGAATGAGTTATACTTTACAACTTCATTACATAGATGGATGGTGATGCCATCAAAAGAAAAAGAACAAAGGAAGAGAAAAGGAAGAGAAGGTTTGGTGGGTGTAATGGTGTAGGGAATGCTATAGTACTGCCCAGGATTCCCTCAGTTGCTGGAAGTGCAGCTGCTGATGGCATATTCCAAGACCATCCCAGAAATTGGCCATCATCAATTACACCAATGTTTTCCCTCAGCTCACACCTGTGCCTGCATGAGAGTCCCTTTTGACCAAGTGATGGGGGAAGAAAAATATGCCAAATTAGGTTCATGTTTGAGTCAACTCAGTATGTGGGTGGAGACCAAAAATGATTGCTGCTGATTGCTGTGTGCATAATCACTACACTCACGGGTGGCCCTAAAAGACGGTAGTGAAAGAATATTTCCCCAATGGGCAGAACTTCAGGTGGTGCACTTGATCTTCCATTTTGTGTGGAAAGGGAGGTAGATTGAAAAAGGGTTATTTATGGATTAATTGATAGTGGTAAACAGCTTGTCTGGTTTGTCTAAGACCTAGAAGAAGAATATCTAGATCAAAGACAAGACAATCTACAGAAGAAGTACATGGACTGATTTATAAAAGTGAGCACAAAATAAAAATAATTTATACCATATGTTAAAGCCCACCAGAAAGTGTCCATGTAGAACAGACACTAAACAACCAAGTAAACAGAATGACTCAGCCAGTTGACATCAGTTATTGGCCACTCCAGGGACGGCATAATAAGCACGTGAATAGAGTAGCCATGGTGGCAGGTATAAAAGCTATATATAAACTTGAGCTCACATACTTCACATGATTCAGCTATTACCATCATTAAATGTCCAACCTGCCAACAACAGACACTCAACATGACATACATAACACTCTCAATGTGACACCATCTCTTAAAGTTAACAGATACTCACTTGGTGACAAGTCAACTACATTGGACTCCTTTCACCCTGGAAAGGGCAGCAATTCATTCTGACTACAATTAACACATATTCCAAGTATGGGGTTACCTTTCCTACCCACACAATCTCAATAAGCAACTATCAGAGGGCTTAAAGATTATTTGATCCACCAACACCATCTATTAGATGAAAGGACTCACTATAAAATACAGGAGGTATATGTCACTAGGCACATGACTGTGAGATTCCCTGGTTCTGTAACACATTATACCTCTTATAAACTACCACCTAATACAGCAGTGGGAGGCCTTTGGAAGGTACAGCTGAGGTACTAGCTTGGAGATGATGCCCTGTAAGTGTGGACTGCCAACTTCCAGGATGTAGTGTCCTCCCTAAATAAAAAATAATTATATAGCACTATGTTTTTAATAGGTAAAATATGTGGGTCTAGGAACGAAGAAAAAAGAAGGAGTGACTCCCCACACTGTCATTCCCATTGACCCCTTTAAGGAACTTGTACTTTTTAACACTCTAATGTTAGATTGTTCAGGTCTAGAGAAGTCTGTTCCCAGAATTAGAAAGCACTCACCAGGGGACGTAGCTTGAATCCCATTACACTTTAAATTATGGCTGTCACCTAGTCACTTTAGTCTCTGGTACCAAAAGAACTTCAGTCAAAGAAAGGAGTCAACATACTGTCAGGGACAATTGTCTTGACTATAAAGAGGAGCTGGAGCTGCAATTATACAATGGGAAAAGGAGGAATATGTTTGGCAGCCTGTTGGTCCACTGGAGCATCATTTTGTACGTCCCTATCCAATTTTGTCACTAAATGGATGGAGAGTGCAGGCAAAATATGAAAAGCACATGGTGACCAGAGGATCAGAACCCTCAGAGAAGATGGTCTGAGTCGCCCTTTTAGATAAGCCACCTGTACTGGCAAAAGCGCTAAGTGAGGAAAATTCAGAATGGATAGTAGAGGAGGGAGATGTTAAGTGTAGCTGTAGTGTCAACGCCAGCTGAGCAGAAGGCTTTATGATTTTATCCCACTAATCTTCCTCTTGTAAGTTTTCCCAAGATAAGAGACAAATAAGAATCTTGACATGGGCTGTTCCTATATGGGGAGAACTTACTAGAGGTGAAAGAATCCAGTATCTCAAGAGGTGAACTGAATGTTGACCTACCTGAATCCCCACCTCAGTACTGAGGCACTCTTTCTTACACCTGCCAGGAACATTATCTGCCAATGGTCCATGGATTCATCTCTCCCTAGGGATTATTCTCTGTTAAAGGAGTTGCTTCAATCCTATATATTCTTCTGTAGAGGAAGCCAACCTCCAATGACTGGTCAATGTAGGGACACAAAAGCCTATCTCCATTCCCTCAATTTCAAACAATTCTGAAGCTCTAGAAAGCACTTCACAGCCATGCGTGCTCATATATATGATATTGTCCATGGTTGCTTTCACACTACAGCAGCAGAGATGAACATATGGCCCGCAAAGCCTGAGATATTTACTATCTGGTCCTTTACAGAAGAGTTTTGCAGTCACGAAGGGTGTGGTACAGGCATGTTGTCAGTGTGTGGAGTATTCATAACATGGCAGTGTAAGCACCCAGTTAGGCTGCAGCAGCTAAGCCTGCTGAAAATCTCACAGAGTGTGGAAAGGAAGGGGGCTCTCAGGAGGGTGGAGGGATAGCAGTGAGTCCCTCATTAGATAATAGCAACAATAGCAGAGAAGCCTCAAAGCTTCTCTGAGCACAGAGAAAGCAGTGATGAGGTACCTAAATGAAGTATAAGTTCCTGGATGTTTTTGCTCTAAAGGAAGCTTTGCAAAAGGAAGAAAAAGAAAATTCACATTCACTCTCTTTTCGTGTGTTATACTGAGAAAGAGTCAAAAAAGAAAAAAATGATCTAATCCCTGGGTGAACACCAAGAAAAGTGATGTTTCTCAGTGTTGCCTTGAAGACTAAAGGCATTAACGTCGAGGGTGCTTCCAGGTTTCCTGAATTAGAACTTACAGGAATGGGCTGGGAATATGCATTTTGAACAACTGTCTTGAGAGATTTTAAGGTACATTAAAATTTGAGATTTATTTGTGGATTAACAAACAAAGCAAATCAAATAAACAAAATTCAAGCAACAATAGCAGCATTCAATACTAAAAAAAAAAATTTTAATCAAATTTGTTTGAACATGTCATGCAGGTTGAAAGTTAATCTTACATCTGGAAACTCCACTGACCAGGGGACTGTAGCAGACTACAGTGGTGTTTTTAAAGGTCTATTCTACAGGTGGAGAATCGGCACACGGTTTGGTGGGTTGGGAATATGCATAAATTCCAGCAGAATGAGAGAGACGAGCTTTTCTGATCTCATGCAACAAGTTAAAATAACCGAAAAGATCAAACAAAATCAGTTGTGCAGAAACCAGTCCAAAACAATAAAACTGAACTGATTCTAGCCCTTCACTGTACTCCCAGCTACATTTTTCTATTCCCAAAATCAATTCGAAACCATGTCATATATTTTAACTGCAAAAAAATTAACTCCCCCCAAAGGATTTATTTTGCATTGCGTACTCAGTTTCCATATTTGACAGAAATAACTCTCCAATTATTTTGTAACTACCATGATTCGTTGATGACAGCTACTATGATGGGGAGGAAAAGAAACAAATTGTTATTTCTGCTTCTGAGTGAATGGGTATTGTGACATCTAAGAGACAAATTACATAATAATGCTCCTTTAAGATGCTTAGAATTACAGGGTGACTTCATGGTCTGATGAAGTCCTGCAGCTGACTGTGTGCCTTTGGTCAAAAATGTATGAAGCTATTAGTTAGGGCTTTGAACACTTTGAGGGGAAGCACAGTGTAGAAGCAATACATTAATCTTCAGCATCAGTGCAATTAACATTTTTCTACTCAGTGAAGATTGTTTTACTTCAATTGGGTGGACAGATGTTTTCAGTGGATGACACAGAAGTGGTAGAAGCCAGGAAATTGGCAAAGACGAAGACGACTGACAGACTAAAAGCAACTAAAACTGGCTTTCCTAATTTGAAGCGCCTGGGACTTCTTAATTGCGTAACACTGATTAGAATTTGACCTTAGCGGAATAGCAGTTCTCAGAAAATCCTGGGACAAAGTCAATAGTAAATAGTCAAAAGTACAAAGAAAGCATGTGCTGTGGGCACAGATCACCATGAAAGCTTGGGCTTGTTGGGTGCCTTGGGTTAGCCATGTTAACCTTGGTTATGCTAGATCTCTGGTTTAAAACAATTAGTGATAAGGATAAAATTCGCCTTCTCTGAGCCAGAAATTAGTAGATGATAATAGCAGCTAACCTCTATAACTAGCTTGTCACATGCCAGGCACTCTGCTAGGAGCTTGACATGTGTTGTCTCATTTATTTCTGCCATAATTCTACAAGGTCAGTACTATTGTTAGATGCATTTTTTTTTTTTTTTAGGTAGGAGATGAGAGAATTTTAAAAACCTAAGTTCATACTGGCTAATAATAGCAGAACTGGACTTTAAACTAAGGTCTGTTTGATTCTAATGCCTCTTCTTTAAATCACTAGGCCAGGTTATTATTGGGACATCTTGGAAATACCATACTCTAAAATCCCTGACAGAGTTAATATGAATCTTTGGACCCTTAAATTCTCTTCTCCAATTTCCCATTTGATTTATACAGGAAAATCTCATGTGCCTAATATTTTATTACCCATTCAACAGATCAATGAGTTCTATAATTAGATCTACAGAAAACTTCTCATCAGCACCAAATTTGTCAGAAAACAATGAAATAATGTCTTCAAAGTGATGAACAAAATGATCTAATAGGTGAACTCTATATTTAGCTCAACTATCATTCAAGAGTAAAACAAAGAATTTTTACATGTAAAAAAATGTACTAGTCACATACCTTAACAGGAATATTTACTAAAGGCTGTAATACAGCAGTGAGAAATTGAACCTAAAAGAGTGGGAAATAAGAAACAATAGTAAGAAAGAAATAATTATTGACCACAAAATGATGATATATTTACTTATGTCAGGGAAAGGGAAGGTTGGTGAGGAATGTTAAAGATCTAGTGGAAATATTTTTTTCAAATGAATAACTAATTTTCCTAACATTGTTTGTTAACTAAGTTATATTCCTAAGAACTGAAATATTATCTTCACCATGTATTAAATTTCTATGTATACAATTTATTTTGAACTGCCTATTATCTTCCTGGTAAGTTATTTGCCTTTGGCAAACCACTACCATACTATTTTGATTACAGTAGCTCTATAAC
>VMDR010036348.1:0-10514 GCA_007922815.1 Macrotus californicus | reverse complement strand
CTTCCATTTCATTTAAGATGGTCTGAGACCGTGGTTCTCAAATGTTTTGGATTCAGGGCAAAGGCAACATCTCCATAGATACCTGCCTCATTTCTGCTTATCACTGTTAGAAACCAAACATTTGGCATTGCTTTCAATCAACTACCACTAAGGTGAGAAGGTTTTTTAAAAATTACATATCAAACTGAATGATTATTTCAGTCCCCGAATGAAAACACAGATACTGTCATAACACTGAATATAACACAGAGCTGCCTAAGACAGCCAGCTTAATGAGCCTCAGCCATCACCCAGGCATCTCAAAAAATGCTGATAACCTGGAGGGATGGGTGAAGTCAGATGCATCCTATACTCTAAGTTGAAATCTAATGTAAATAAAAACAGATCTTTGGATTTTAAATTAGGTATAAAGTGTTTTCTCCATATTAGCAATTCTTACATAATTAGAAGACAATTCTGCTTGATCAGATGGTTAGACTTGCTGAACAAAATAACCTAGACAGAGCAGAGCTCTGAGTGAAGCAATTCTGGACCTGGGCTGAGGTAACTGCTGCTCCACTGACATGTTGCTGTGCCTTGAGCAGGCTAATTAACTTCTCTGAAACTTAGCTTCCTTATTGGTAATGCTGATACTACTACCTAACCAGATTTGTTTTGAAGCTTAAAGGAGTGTATGTATGTAAAGGTAGAAATATAAGGTATTCTTACACTAAATTTTTATATTTTTTCATTCATTCTAATGGGATTTTGGAAGGAAATAGGCATGCTCAGTCAGCCATGTTGAAAAGGAAGTTTTACTCTTAATATTATTATTAACAGATAAGAAAACACTTTCTGTACCAAGAAGACAGCAAATAAGATGGGAGCTGCCTATTTGGAGATCCCCTAACATGTAAATTACCTCTTGGAAGTTGGCAGACTTTTGAATCACCCGCTGATTCACCTCCACTGGCATGTTCAAAGTGAGCCTTCAAACTTTAGAAAGGGACTGACTCCAGGTGTCTTCCTGGAGAAATAGATCAAAGGAAGGTGGAGTGATGAGGAGCAAATGGAGGAAGAGGGAGGTTACTGAACAGCTTCTCTTAAGGATAAAAGTAGAAAACAAGAAGGCCCAGAACTCCTCAGGAGCCAGCTAGAAAGTTAATCCTGATGAGAGACAAAGGAAACCAGGACAAGAATTTATTATTCCCCTGACTTGATGTTTTGTGTTAGCCCGTGTCTATTTCCCTGGGGAAATGTGCAGTTAAAACCCTTCAGCTATTACTGAAATAAATGCAACTGAATTTTAAAATTTTAGGCTAAAGTATCTTCATTTAATACTAAAATAAAACAACAACAAAGAGCAGTGAGCTGAGAGGCTGATGTCCAGCTCCTCAAGAAGAGATCAAAGACAGGAAAAGAGTGTTAGCACAAAGAAACGGGTAAAGCAGGAAACCAGCATGCAGTGTGGGAGAGAGATGATTCACACATGAACTGTGCCACTTCCCAGCTATGAGATCTCAGGCAGGATACTGAAATTCTTCAAGCCTTGCTTTCATCACTGACAAAAAAAATGCAACAACAATAATAACATTGTCATGGGCTGAATTGTGTCCCCCTCCCAAAATGTATATAATGAGGGTCTAACCCCCAGTTCTTCAAAAGGTGACTGAATTTGGAGACAGGGTCTTTAAAAAGATAATTAAGGTTAGATGAGGTCTTTGGGCCCTAATCCAATAGGCCGGGTGTCTTTGTAAGAGGAAGAAGAGACACAGCAAGAAGGCCATCTGCAACCCAAGATGGAAGCCCTCAGAACAAACTGATCCTGCAGACACCCTAGACAACCAAATGCTTGTCTTCCCATTCCTTTCCTGATTAAAAACAGTTCTTAACCTGAAAGTGGGCCATTTGGGCAGAACAGAGTCCGATCAATGAGAAGGCCGTCGTGGGCAACAGAAGTCCGGCCACAAGCCACTGAACTCCAGAACACTATTGTTGGTGCAGATTCCAAAGTACACAAGAAATATTAAGAAGCGTTAGTACAGACGATTTCAGAAAAATTAGTTCTAACATCAGAAGTTATTTCTACTAGAATTTATGTGACCCTCCAAATTATTGATTTGCTAAGGAAGGGAGGGAGGGAGAGAATATGTATGTTATTTGTTTCTACAGATGAACAAATTGTAATTTTTGGACTATACTAACTGGTGTGACTGGATCAACACTTTGAGACCCAGACTCCATGAATTTCGCGATGTGACCCATTCCATTTTTGCAAAAACTGTTTGCATTTAGTGAGTACAAACAGCTGATCTGGTGCTAAATTCTGTGCCAACGAATTAAGACATGAAAAGACAAGAAAAGCTTATAGTTCATATGATTAGCAACCCTCTGACCCCAGAGTAGGAGCAGGTGCATCAGCTGCCCACGGTTTAGTCTTTTTGAGGAGCCAAGTCACTGCCCCCTGCTTTTAGCCTTTCAGGGAGTTTTCTTCCCTTAGAGGACAGTTCTCAAGGATGACCCATAGATGGCACTAATTGGCCATGATGGAATAGAGTTTCTTAAAAACTAGTTCCTGTGGGAATTTTCAAACACCTACCAAAGTAGTTATCATAATGAACCTCCACATACCAACCATCCTGTAACACCAATTACCAACAAGTGGCAAGCTTGTTCACCTACCCCATCCACTCACCCCACCTACTGGATTCTTTTTAATGAAATCTCAGACATCCTATCATTTCGTCTATAAATATTTTTGTATGTATCAACAGAAGGTAAAGGTAGGATAAGCACCTTGACTGGAGTGCAGTCTGTCAGGAGGTTTGTTCTTGGTTTTGTCTGTTAAACTTCTGAAGTTAAATTCACAGAGAATTTTTTTTAATGACTTGACTCAGACTGCTCCATTTGGGAGGCTCCCGGTTCTTTGCTTCCTCTTCCTTGTTTCTCCTGCCTCTGTATTTGCGTCCTCTCTCTAGCCTCACAAAGTGACCATAAAGCAAAAGCTGATTGTGCTGAGGCAGCTTAGAGTTCGTGGAAGTTTTATTACATCAAGTTTTTTCATTATTCACAATGAAGAGCATGAAGAAGCAGCTCTGTTGAAAAAGAATGTTTCAAACTAAAACAATGGATTTTGTTTACAAGAAGTGTTCAGATGTTGTTTAAAAACAACAAAAATACTCATGTTTTTTTTCATTCTAAGGTCTTTACTATAAACTCTCCATAATTCATTGTGTTTTGACCCAATTTCAGACTCACCAGAGCCCAGACCACACCTGCAGTCTAGAGAAGGAGCAGAGGCTGGAAAGCAGCAGATTTCCAAGAGCGTCACGGTGGTGGGAAGAAACTGGACTTGCAGACTGTATGGATCCGAGCCTTGATCCCGTCACTCATCGCTATGGGACCCTGAGCCTCGGTTTCCTCCTCACCAGCAGGGGAATAATTGTACCTGTTCAAACTAACACAACCACAGCAGAGATGGAGGGAGACAAATGTGCAAATGCATTTTCACTCACAAAATGCCACACACACATGAAGTCAGGCAGCATGGCACAATGGTTCAGAGTGAGGCTTCAGGGGCCCGACAGATCTGGGCGTGAGTCCTGGCTATGTGTGACCTTGGGCAAGGGGCCTTCCCTTCCTGGTGCTTGGTTTTAACATCTGTGAAATACAGATAGTTACAGAACTTATATATTAAAGGAAACGGTGCAAGAACAAAAGCTTACCATTTGCAACAGCATGGACGGACCTAGAGGATATTATGCTAACTGAAGTAAGTCAGACAGAGAGAGGCAAATACCATATGATTTCACTTGTATGTGGAATCTAAAGAGCAAAATAAATGAACAAACAAAATAGAAACAGATTCATAGAAACAGACAACAGACTGGTGGTTGCCAGAGGGAAGGTGGGTAGAGGGCTGGGTGTAAGAGGTAAGGGGATTTAGAAATATAAACTGCTAGTTAGAAAATAGTCATGGGAATGGAAAATACAGCACAGGGAATATAGTCAATAATATCATAATAACTATGTTCGGTTCCAGGTGGGTACCTGAAATATCGGGGTAATCACTCTGTAAAGTATATGGTTGTCTAACCACTATGCTGTACACCTGAAACTAATACAAAATGATATTGAAGGTAAATTGAAAAGTAAAATTTAAAAAACAATGCACTTAGAGTACTTGACACACAGTAAGCAATCAGTCTCTGGCAGGTGTTACTACTCATATTACCACCTGATTTCTAAGCTGAAGGACCCGGGATCACAGAAGCCAAAGGGGCTCTGAAGAACTTTTTCTAACTGTTCACTCAAGTTCACATCTGTTTCCTGGATCCAACTTACCCCAGAGCTTCCCCCAAAACCTCATCTGGCACCTTGGATCCTGGCCTTCCCAAGATCCTTTAGACCAGGCCTGATCTCCCTGGAACCATCCTTCTGGACCTAAAACGAAGGGAAACTGAGCTAGGGGGTTCAAGGCAGAAAATTCACATTCTTCCTCCACCTTCTCGTGATCCCATAGAATAGATCATCTCTAGCAGCCATGTCCAGGGGTTGCTTAAAGAAAATGACAGTTGGTGGTCTGTCACAGATGGTGATATTATGATGCCAAAAATGCAGTGACTCACTCGATCCCTAGTTACACTCACGTAAATGTTGACTCATCTACCTCCAGAAAGGCTGTCACCTGACCGGGGCTTTCCCCAAAGCAATTTGCCTCTTCACTCTGAAGTGGGAGGGGCCTAGGAAGGGGCAGATGCTTTAGAATAAATCTGCTCTCCATTGTGGGAAAAAAAACAAACAAACTTGTGGGATTCGCTATAAGGGAATTAACACCCATGTGATTGTATTTTCTCCTCTGTCATTATAAAATCAGGAGTGATATTTTATACTGTTGATACTCTGAAAACTGGGACCTTAACGAAGAAAAGCTTGCCGAACACGCATGACAACTGTTCAAATCATCACTGAGGCACTTCGACACCCAGAAAAGGTCTTGTGTTTGGCTCCTAGAATTTCTCAGAGCAGTAGAATGAAGGAGGGTTTCCGTACCAATTTTCTGTAAGGTTCCTTGTAAACAAACTTACACTGATAAACACAGCCACCTTCTCCTCTTTTGTGACAGCAGCCAAAGCTATGAAACCCAGCCAAGGCCTCTGTCGTTCACACAAAACCTTAAAGAAACAGGTCTGAGCACTGATGAAACGTAAGCAGGAAGAGGAGGTGGGGGAAGTGCCCTATTATAAGGAGAAGAAAGACAGAAAGGAAGTCATTAGGGATGCCATCTCTCTCCCACCCACAAAAGCAACACCAGGCCAGCATTTCCCAAACCTATTTGATCAAATGATACAGTAAATTAGTAAATTATTATGCAAAAATGAGGGGATGAGAGGGTTCCTTGCTGAAAATAAGTTCAAGAAATATTTAATTCAATAAAATTAATCAGCTCACGTTACTGCAAGAGTATCAGAACCTTTAGCATGTCACTTGCACCTTATAACACTCCAAGAGGGCAATGGCTGTCCAAAGTGTTTCCCAAACACGTTCTACCATGAAATCTTTTATTCTTAGATTATGCAAGAAATCAGGAAAAACTTCCCTAGCTTGGTATTTTATTTCTTTAATTCCATTTATTCAAGGTGTTACATTATCCTACAAAAGGAAAAATTAAACATCCAGCTATAGAAAGAAGCAAACCTCTTTTAGGTGAAAGAGTTTATGTTCTGGATCTCTCACTTCCTTGCTGAGTGCTTCCCCTGCTTTTGTTCCTTTAAAACATATCTCTCACTGTCCTGGCCAGGTGGCTCAGTTGGTTGAAGCATCATCCCATCATCCCATATGCCAAAATGTTGCTGGTTCAATCCCTGGTCAGGGCACATACCTAGGTTGTGGGTTTGATTCCCAGTTGGGGCACATGCAGGAGGTAACCAATCGATGATTCTCTCTCTCTTCTTTCCTCTCTTTCTCTCTAAAAAATCATATCCTTGGGTGAGAATTTTAAATAAATAAATAAATAAATAAAACAAAGCAGATTCCCCATACACACACACACACACACCACCGGAACTTGCCACCCCTCTCACACTCCATGCCAGTAAAGGAAGCCATCTATAATCCTGTATTATGGGTTGAATTGTGTGCCCCCCACAAAAAAATTTATGTGTTGAACTCCTAAACCTCCAGTACCTCAGAATGTGACCTTATTTGGAGACAGGATTTTTGCAGAGGTAATTAAGTTCAAATGAGGTCACTCAGGTGGGGCCCAATCCAATATGACAGGTGTCCTTATAAAAAGGGGACATTGAGACCCAGAAATCTGCATGGGAAAGACAATGTGGGACACAAAGCTCTCCTGTGGGACACAAAGTCCAAACCCTGATTATGAGGTCCACTCACCACCCCTCACCCCATCCTCAACATTATGTCCCCTCCTTATCTGCCCAAACCCTTCACATCTCCCCCCTCCCCCAACACGCCCTTGACATTCATGCCCCTGCTAATTCTGCTCCTCCTGCCTGAAATTGCCCTCACTCCCAGGCCCTAGTTAACCTCACACTCTTACCTGCCTAAGGAACTCACCCTACTTCAAATTCAGCTTAAATGGCTCCTTCTCCATGAAACCCCCAGGAAAAATCGGGCATTTTCTCCTCCAATTTCCCACACTTCTCCAACATCGGTTTGAATATAACCATGATTACAGAGTGGGAACTACTCATTTACATGTCTGTCTTGCTCATGACTTTGTGTTCTTAAGACCAGGGACCATGTATGGCCTCTCACATCCACTCTGCTGGTAAAGGAATCATGAACTTTGCAAGGGCCATTGGTTAGAGCTCTAACTGGGTCTCCAGCCCTCCCCACAGTTCCGTCACTGACTCATGGGGTTTCCCCTTTAAGACTCGCAATCAATGAAGTATATGCAGCACACAGTTAGGAAATGCTGCCTTTCAATACACAGATGAAGACACACAGACCCTTTCAGAAATCTCTCTCTGCAAAACTTAACAATTCCATCCCCCATTTCCACCTGGCAAATACTTTAAAACTCAAAATCCAGGGGGAAGGTAGGGCAATAGCACCCTTCACCTGTTCAGCAAAGCTATCAAGGGTTAAAAAAAAACAAAATAGATTAAAAACATTTATAAACTGAGTGATATTCTAAATGCAGTTGATTCTCCTTATTCACAGCCGTGTGCTGCATACATGTGCCACAAACACTGAATTGGTGAAAACTGAACCACTGCTTCCTGGGGAGACGACAGGGTTAGATCCCTGTGAGCCTCCCATCACACTTCCATCACCTGATGGGTACAGATCCTTGTTTTCTGTGCGTTTCTGTTCAAAGGCACCTTGTCTAGTATGTACTGTTGATGACATTGACACTGCAACTCGTGCCTGAATGATGCTTACCTAACACAGGCATTTTCTCTTCAAGGCCCATCACAGCCTTCTGCTCTTAGGAACACAAGGCAGCACTTCCACACCACTCTTCGGGGCCATTTCAAACAGTGGATCGCCAACACAATGCACGCCAAACATGGCGCCAAGTAAATTGTGAAAGGCACAGGAGAGCTGAGACAAGGAGGCAGGGCATTGCTTTGTTCAGCAGGAATGTGTATGTCGAGCAAGTCCAATTTTTCAACATTCTGCCCATGTCCACAGATCATTTCAAAAGCACCATGAATACTGACTTGGTGTTACAAAGACATTTTAGCAAATAAGCATGTTCATAAATGTAGAATCTGCCAATAGCGAGGATTGACTGTATCTAACAAGTCGTAGGGTAGGAGCGCCAACAAATCAGAAGAGATATAAATCACATTATTTTAGGTTCTGGGGGCCCCTGGTGTGCCAGAAAAACAAAATACTTTGATTGTTGAGTGCTGGGTCATGGGCTGTCTAGGAGGAGCCCAAAGGAAGAGCTAGGCAGCCAGGGATAGCCTGGGGACAACTGGCACGTACCAACCCATTATGAAAGAGTTGTAGTATCTTATTCATCAGATTGGCTCTACTGGTCCTTGTCAATGTTAAACTAATACCAGGCTGAGAAATCCCAAATTTTTCCCATTACTCATTACTTTATAAGTCTGTTTGACCAGCTACTGTTGGAAATTCTTTTTTTATTTTATTGATTATGCTATTATAGTTGTCCCAATTTTTTTCTCTCCTTAATCCCCCCTTGCCTTACTCTCCCCTATCGTTCAGCATTCCCCCCCTTAGTTCATGTCCATAGGTCATACATATAAGTTCTTTTGCTTCTCTATTTCCTATGCTATTCTTAACCTACCCCTGTCTATTTTATGCCTACTAATTATGCTTCTTATTCCCTGTACCTTGCCCCCTCCACTCTCCCCTTCCCTTTCCCCATTGATAACCCTCCACGTGATCTTCCTTTCTGTGATTCTGTTCCTGTTCTAGTTGTTTGCTTAGTTTTTGTTTTTGTTTTTTAGGTTCAGTTGCTGATAGTTATGAGCTTGTTGACATTTTAATGTTCATAATTTTTTATCTTCTTCTATTTCTTAGATAAGTCCCTTTAACATTTCATATAATAAGGGCTTGGTGATGATGAACTCCTTGAACTTGACCTTATCTGGGAAGCACTTTATCTGCCCTTCCATTCTAAATGAGAGCTTTGCTGGATAGAGTAATCTTGGATGTAGATCCTTGCCTTTCATGACTTCAAATACTTCTTTCCAGCCACTTCTTGCCTGTAAAGTTTCTTTTGAGAAATCAGTTGATAGTTTTATGGGCACTCCTTTGTAGGTAACTGTCTCCTTTTCTCTTGCTACTTTTAAGATTCTCTCTTTCTCTTTAATCTTGGGTAACTTAATGATGATGTGCTTTGGTGTGTGCTTCCTTGGGTCCAATTTCTTTGGGACTGTCTGGGCTTCCTGGACTTCCTGGAAGTCTATTTCCTTCGCCAGATTGGGGAAGTTTTCCTTCATTATTTGTTCAAATAAATTTTCAATTTCTTGCTGTTGTTCTTCTCCTTCTGGTACCCCTATAATTCGGATATTGTAACGTTTCAAGTTGTCCCAGAGATTCCTCAGCCTCTCTTCATTTTTTTGAAATCTTGTTTCTTTATTCTGTCCCGGTTGGATATTTATTTCTTCCTTTTGTTCCAAATCATTGATTGGAGTCCCAGTTTCCTTCCCTTCCCTTTTGGTTCCCTGTATATTTTCCTTTATTTCACTTTGTGTAGCTTTTATTTCTTCCTTCATTTTGCAGTCGAGCTCAATCAATTCCGTGAGCATCCTGATGGCCAGTGTTTTGAACTCTGCATCTGAGAGGTTGTCTGTCTCCTCACTGCTTAGCTCTTTTTCTGGAGTTTTGATCCGTTCTTTCATTTGGGCCATATTTCTTTGTCTCAGTGCACTGGTCTGGATAAATGTTTATTTAACTCCTTGGTTGTCAGAATTCCATGCAGTTTGCTATTCTGGCAGTTCTGGTTGTTTGTTGTTTTTAAATTGGTTGTTATTCTCCTTTTGGTTGTACAAGGAAGCAAAGCATTTCTACCTACGCTTGCATCTTGGCCTTATGTTGGAAATTCTATTACTCTTGTTTCAAACAAAGCTTAATTGTATCCTAAGAAGGGGGAAATCTCCTGCCAACTTTAACAGCTATCTGTTGGCTACTGGCAAACTAATTATGTTTCAAGTGGCACCACCCTTAGTCTTTGTGGTCAGGAGCTGAGCCTGCTCTACAAGAAACCTTGGTGTTGTCCAAGTTTTCAAAACGTCAGTTCATAATGGTAACACACAAGTGCATAGGGAAGTGGAACATGCCAGTGAGCTTCAGTGACATAGACTGAGATGGGAGGAGTCACAGTCTGGCCCTGGCTTTATGCTCTTTAAGGTACCACTTGTCTTGAGCAGTGTTTCACAAATGTAAGGTGCATACACATCACCAGGGAATCCTGGTAAAGTGCAAATACTGACTCAGCAGCTCTGGAATGGGGCCCAACTCTTCCTAATGAGCTCCCAGGGGATGCTGATGCTGCTGGCCTGTGGACTACACTGTGAATATTGATGGTCTAGACTGGAGCAGTGGTTATCAATCATACCAGAGCACGCATTAGACTCACACAGTCTGTCAAAGCATCAATCGCCACCCTCTACACCCCCAGGGTTTCAGACTCGGTGGCCCTGGGTTAGGGGCTATGAATTTGCCTCTGTCACAAGTTCCCAAGTGACAAATGCTGCTAGTCTAAGGATCATACTTTGAGAATTACTGGTCTAGACTAAGGCAGTCAGACTGTTAGAATCTTGTTTCCGGCAACTTCTTTATAGACATAATAATGCTAGCTTTTCATCATGCTGGCATCAGAATTTCAGAGCCTCATAAAAGATATTACTCCACTGTTGAAGTTCTCAAGATCAGGGGACATATCTTACATTCACATGATACAATATGAATATAATAAGGGCAAGTTAAGACAATCTGGATTTATGGCAATTAAACAATGAATTTTATTATCTGATGGGAATTTTCACCCTTCTAAGTGCCTTCTGTCTCAACTGACAGAAAACTAATCA
>VMDR010036347.1:0-10528 GCA_007922815.1 Macrotus californicus | reverse complement strand
AGCCCTGGCTGCTGTGGCTCAGTGGATTGAACATGAGCCTGTGAACCAAAGGGTCGCTGGTTCAATTCCGAGTCAGAGCACATGGCTGGGGTGCAGGCAAGGTCCCCACTAAGGGGTGCTCAAGAAGCAACCACACATTGATGTTTCTCTCCCTCACTTTCTCCTTCCCTTCCCCTCTCTCTAAAAATAAATAAATAAATAAAATCTTTTAAAAAATTCTCCTCCCTTTATGAACTTGGCAGTCCACTGGTAACACTGCGTTTGTTTTACAATATGTCAGCCAGATGCCATTGGCTTATATCGAGGCTCAAGAAAGGAAATAAACCCGTTGTTTATATTATCCAGCATTCTTTCTAGCAGAACAGCGGAAATTTTTATTCCCTTGGTCTCTAAGGAATGGTTGTGCTTCTCAGCCTCCTTTAGTCTTTATACTGGGAGCCAGGTAGGTGACCACATTTCCTCATTATCATAAACTGCTGGGAGGCTCAGCACCCACTTGTGGTTCAGTTTTAGGAAGTCTCCAGGACTTCCTTCCTAGCCTTCCATATACCATCTTCCCTCTAGACTTCAAGCTTGTTTCCTACTCTTATTTTCACTTTATGTCTAATTTATATTTTCTTTTATTTCTGCCTGTGTCTGTCTCACAAGCTGCTTTTATAATTCTTTGGGAGACAATAGGGAGGCAGTGCCATTATTAAAGCCAGTATTTAAAACATTACTCAAAAAAATCTGTCTATAACTTTCCCCCCATAC
Organism: Macrotus californicus; assembly: GCA_007922815.1. Taxonomy (NCBI): domain Eukaryota; kingdom Metazoa; phylum Chordata; class Mammalia; order Chiroptera; family Phyllostomidae; genus Macrotus; species Macrotus californicus. The sequence continues at coordinate 9,775 of VMDR010036347.1, read as the reverse complement.
CAACAGGGAGAAATGGGAGAGAAGGGAAAACTCAAAAAAAAAAGTTTCTAAGCTTTATTTATTTATTTTTTAATGAAATCTTTTTTTTTTTTAAGATTTTATTTATTTGTTTTTTAGACAGAGGAGAAGGGAGGGAGAGAGGGGGAGAAACATCAATGTGTGGTTGCCCCTTGTGCGCCCCCCTGCCGGGGACCTGGCCCACAACCTAGGCATGTGCCCCGACTGGGAATCGAACCAGCAACTCTTTGGTTTGCAGGCCAGTGCTCAATCCACTGAGCCACACCAGCCAGGGCTAAGTTTTATATTTTTTAAAGCTTTTTTTGAATGTCTCTTTCCTGTCTTTTTAACAGAAGTTGGTGGTATGGCAAAGCAGTACATAGAGAAAGGTCTTTTGGTTCCAGATCATGTGATCACACGCCTGATGATGTCAGAGCTGGAGAACAGGCGTGATCAGCACTGGCTACTAGATGGTGAGTTCAACCTTGTGGGTAAGCTGGATTTCGTCACTCAGTCCACTGAGCCCCACCAGCCAGGACTAAGCTGGATTTCTGTGAATAGTTTGTCCTTTATTGAATTCCGTTATTGTTCCAGTTTTGATGATACCTTTTGTTTCCATGACTAAGTTGTCATAAGTGTCACATCTGAAATCAGAGGTTCTTTCATTCAACAGGCCACACAAATTAAAACCACGAATTATCATTTTCACCTGTCAGATTAACAAAGACAGAAAATCTGAAAATCTTTTATTGAGTATGTAGGAAATAAGTACTTTTGAGTACTTATGGGCAACCCTCGGAGGGCAGCTTAGCAGGCTTCATACTTTTCAGCAATTCTGGGCTGGATTTCTTGCCTACAGGTATAACTTCAAGAATGTTAACTTTCAGCATTATTTATAAATAGTAAGACATTGGTAACAACCTAAGTATCTAACATAGAGATGCCTTAAACTTTGGTTTGTTCGTTAACCAAATAATCTGTACCTGTGTGTTAATAGGGATAGATCTCAAGATAAACTGCCAATTGAACAAAGCTAGTTGCCGTTTAGTGTGTACCATGCATTATTATTTACATAAAAAATGGAGGAATGGCATAATACAGGGGTGTCAAACTCATTTTCACCAGGGACCACATCAGCCTCACTTCAAAGGGCCGAATGTAATTTTAGGACTGTATGAATGTAACTACTCCCTAACAGTTAAGCGAGAGCTCAGCACTGCCTCCAGGTAGAAACAAGGTGCCGGGCTGGATAAAACAAGGTGGAGGACCGGATTCGGCCTATGGGCCTTGTATTTGCCACCTGTGGTAGAATATTACTGTATAAACACATGCATAAGCTATCTTTGGAAGGATATAAAAACTGATAACAGTGCTCAGCTCTGACTAAGGATTAGGTTTGGGAGAGAGACTTATCTTTGACCATATATACCCTTTGATACCATTTGAGTTTTAATATGTTTTTAAACAGTACAAGGACCTGATTTAAAAGCCCAGTTGTTCCTAAGCTTTTTAGGGCATTATGGATCCCTTGATGACAACTATGATATTTCACCCAAGAAAATGCATACAGAGGCTCACACACAAAATGTTGCACAATTTTGTACTTCAGCAAGCTGGAATTCAGAATCTTCTACTTTAAGTTTGCCTGGTATAAATCCTTTGATTGACCAAAGGAAAAAGATAGACTGGGTAGATTCTTTGTCTTACTAAGCAGCAAGATTCCTTAGTGCAAAGAAAACAGAAATTTGATGAACATACTGCTTTCTACAAACAAAAATGTGACAGTGAGACTTAGCTGCAATAGACTTCTTCCCAGTGCCGAGCAGTTTTTATTTAGTTCACACTGTGCACTCATTTCTTACTTAATTTGGTGAAACTGAAGTCTCGGGAAGCTGTGACAGTTGAAACCTTGATGTTTGCCAGCCACAGAGAAACCAGAGGAATTGTCCTACATTCAGACTATCAGATTGCCTCTATTTGTGCTAAAGTCTGGGGTCATGAATCTCCAGAATGACTAACATGGTGGAGTATTTATTCCATATCAGTGTTTCTCAAAGTGTATAGTGTGCAATGTTTATAATTGCTAGATCACAAAACAGACTTTGTGTTCAAATATGTTTAGAAAAATGTCAGTTTAAATATTAAAAATTACAAACACATTCTGTGTGTCAAGAATCATTCTCAACACTTGATATTATCACATTCAACCCCTGTAATAACCGTATGAAGTGGGTACTATTACCCACATTTAATAGATGAGAAAACTGAGGCAAAGTGGAGTTCAGTTACCTGCCCAAAGTCAGTAAGTGCCAAAGTTAATCAGTTGCCTTTACGTCAGTATTTTGTCAAACATTTAATACGATAATGTGATTTAATGCTTCACCGAAGGAGATATCATGAGGTATTTTCTGAACCTCCAGGATTTATTCTGTGGAGTGTTCTTTGTGAACTATTATTCAACATGTTACTCATTTTGTAGGTGTTCTCAAAAGTTGACTATAAAGTAGATCATATCTTATTAGAATAACTCCCATTAAAAAAATTGGAAACTATGTTCTCATAGGGCTGGAGGGAACGAATGGACTGAATTGAAAATTTGTTAAAAGAAAGGCTGTAATGGCTTATGGAAGGCATGTGTTTATTCATTTGGCAATAATGAATAAAGCATCTTCTGTGTGTCAGAAACTATTAAATGCTGTTGATAAAATGGTAAGACATCGCCACACTGGGCAGGTGGCTCAGTTGGTTGGAGTGTAATCCTATGCACCAGAAGGTTGTGGGTTCGATCCCTGGTCAAGGCATATACAGGAGGCAACCGATTGAAGTTTCTCACACTGATGTTTCTCTCTCTCTCTGTCTCTCTCTCTCAAATCAATAAAAATATATCCTCAGGTGAGGGTTAAAAAAAAAAGTAAGACATTGTCGCTATTCTTTAAGGGCTTATATTTTAGTAGGGGAGTCAGGTATGTAAAAAACTAATCACTGAAGTATAATAGAAGTATATATATGTGGTACCCTGAAGATCTAAAGGAGAAAATTTTATGGTGTGTTGGTGATAGTAAGGATTGGAACAACTTTTGAAAAAGAGGTAAATAAGAGATGTTTTGTAGGGTGATGAATAAGGGTTGGGAAGGTAGATTTTTTTGCAGCAGAGGGGCAGTGTGAACTGGGTAAGAGAGGAATTATAGCCTAGTATTTGCTGGACTTACAGGCAGGAGGCAGCAAGAGAAGTCCTGGAGGGGATGGTGTTTGATACCATACAGAGATGGTAGAACTGGGGATCGTTGGCTATTGGGACCATTGAAGACTTGTTAAGTAGTGGCATGATGTGCTCAGATTTGTGTCTCAGAAAGACTCTCTGCTTAGGTGCTGGGGCAGGGAGGCAGGGATGACTAGAAACCAAGTAAGAGATTGGTAGAATAGTTGAAAGTCTGAATTTAAACAATAGCAGTGTGATGGAAAGGAGATACCATTTGGAAGAGAACAGATTGAGCAGGAAGAATGAACAGGATTGTGACTGATGTCAGGTATCACAGTCCTGGTTTTCTTTTACTGTCTTCCAAGTCCTTTGAGTTTCTTGGCTATTAATCACCTTCCCTACACTTGTTCAGCCAGGTTGATTTCTCCAGACTACACATTTCACTTTCAAAAGTTGGCCCTCCGATACTTCTTGGGTAGGTGTTTGCCGTGACTGATGGCTTTGCTACCACCCACCAGTAATTTCCCGAGTTTAAATTCTTTAATTGTAAGGCTTCTCAACTTATACAGTGAACTTTTTCAAGTAAACTTAAAAATCTACTTTAAAAAGATCATCTATGTTACACATTTTGGGGAAGGTGGTTAGTATAATAGTAACTCCCCAGGTAGTGCCAGACCGCCCACTTTGAATCTCAGCTCTGCCACTTACTGGCAGTGTGTGTGCCCTTGGGCCAGACACCTTTCCTCTGTGCATCCTGTTCCTGATGGGAAACAGGGATCAGAAAAGGGCTTGTAAGGATCAAGTGAGTGACTATATGCAAAGTGCTTAGAAGAATGCTTGCATGTTGTAAGTGCTATGTAAGTATGAGATTCTATTATTTGTTGTGCACGATGTGCAGGTCTTTATTTTTTTTCTTGGTGACTGCGTAAATAATTAAGTTCAAAAGTAGTTTTGAAAACAACATTTAACTATGCAAAGTTGAAAAATCAGTTTCAGTTATGGATTGTTTTATGTATCTTTTCAATGCTTTGTTTTTGCCATAACTTTTCCTCTTGGGGTAAATAACCAAAGTTCTTTTACATCGTAGGCCTGTTTTTAATAAAATACGTCAGTCTCCTAACTGAGTTTGTATGTTTCTCCTTGAACACCCATCTGGTCACTTTTTGAGTTTTGATTTTTCTTTAAAGCTCTGGAATAAATCCATCTGGCAAAGTGAGAGGTGTCAGGAATGCTGAGTTCCATGTTCAGCCTTAAACTCCTTAGGTGCAGGGCACGTGCTCTGCAGAGGATGTGCCTGTTGAGTGTGTGAAAGGTGATTGAGTGTGGAAAGGTCAAGAGAAAAATTCTGGATGACAGATGACTCATCATCGTGGTCCATATGGCTATAGAGAGGCATCCTGCAAATGGTGGGTGGAAATGAGTCCAGTGGCTGGAAGCCAAGGGAACACCAAGGGGGCCAAAGGATGGGGCTGGAGAATGCTCTGTGGTTTGATCAGCTACACCCTTGCTAAAGAAAGTTTAGCGGCACCTCGCCTTCACACCGTACCTTTCAGCTGTGTCAGAAACACTCCTTCATGCGTTAATATGTGTATATATTTATGGGATTCCCCCCACTTTTTTTCTTTCTTTAATTTCCTTGGGAGTTTAACGTGGGAGAGCAGTATTTTAAAAATAGCTTTCTTTAATTTTTAGGAAAAATATCCTACCAGAGAAATAACAATGCGCAAGACTTCCAAATTTCTTATAAAACCATTTTTTTTTCATAGAAAAGGTATTTACTGCTTACTAGGTGGTCTTAAGGTGAAATAGTAACCAGGGCATAATAATCAGCTCTTTAAAACAAATACAAATTCTTCATTTTCTAAAAGAAGGCTGGCAATAAAGTGGGGCCAGTAGGAAGGTTTGTTAGTAGTAGACATTTTTCATGTCTAAACTTGAATGCTAAGCTGTACACTTAAACAGTAACCTATATGTTATTAAACTTGGTCTTAATTTATCTCCAGATAGCAAGATATAACAGAATTGTGTGCCAGATGATTTTAGGTGTAGGTATTGAAATGTTTTAAATTTGTTGTCAAAGTTTGGTTTCACAGAAAGCAGCCTTAAAGTTTGGAATTATAAGTGGAATGTAATTTAAGCCTTTTCATTGGAGGTAAAGATACCTTTAGAATGAGAGTCGTCATTCGGTCCATGGTTGTGTGTTCCATTTGTTGCATCGTGAGCAGTGTTGAATGCTAATGGACATGTTCTGTAGGTAATTCTGGGATTAAAAAAAAAAAAATCAGAAGTCTGAGTGGCTTGAATGTGTGCAGTATTTCACATGTGTTTGTTTTCCCTGAGAGTTACATGACCTCCGACCTGAGATATTCCAGGGTGCATGCTCACTTAGAGCCCTTGGTATCTAAATAAAAGGAGACGCTGGGAAAACAAACTACAGGGGGTGGACGTGGAGTATTTTGTTCTGATTCTGCAATGTGTTGTACTGTCCTGGACTGGCACATAACTGCTCTGACCTTACTCCCTCCATATTTTTCTTTCTGAATCAGATGCTCTGAACAGTGTTAGATCCCACTGGGCAACATATGTCTACAGAAAAAAAGCCAATAATCCTATAACTTCTGAATCACATATTTTAAGAAATGCCAAGGGCATTTTTTTTCTGTTGCCCTTGTGAATGTAGAGTATGTTTCAAGAATAAAAGGTGTGATAGTTTTGTTTGGAAGGTCACTGAAGATATTCTCTGTGGGAAAAAAAAGCATTACGCTTTTCCTCTTTCACTCTGTGTGTTTGTGTGCATGCATGCATGTATGTGAGAGGGTAATAGATTATCTTACTCATGTCCCCTCAGATGTGTAGTCCTGAAAAATATCAGATAACCTTTGTATCTTAGGTCATTGTTAAGGCAATAATGTATACTCTGGTACTTTGAAGGGAAGATTTGAAGCAGTTGGAACGGTTCCTCAGGAATGGAGAGTGGTATAGAATTGATGGGGCTCTCCTGGGGCACTGTGGCAGTTAAGTCTGCCAGGCAGAGATTGAACAGTCAGAACTTTTGGCATCTCACCAGGCTCGTCCTTCCTGACACACTCATGACTTGCCCCTCATTGTGGTTCAACCAATGTTTATTATACCCACATAAGAGGCTGAAAGACCTGTTAAATCCTGGGCATTTATAAAGTGAATAAAGTATAAATATGACTGACTTTACCAGGACAGTGTCAGTGAAGGGAAAAAGAGGAAAAGTTCCTGGAGAGAGAACAAAGGCAGAGTAGCTTATCAAGGAGCTCCTGCCGAAGACGTATTCAGCCAGTCATGGTGCAGATGGTGTCTGTTCTGAGAGGTAAGAGGAAAGATTTTTTTCAAGAAAGGAATGGTATTCTTGGTGAAATGACAGCAGGGACAAAGATGGGTGTGTGTATAATTAGTCTAAGCGCCACATTACTGGAGACCCATCCATGCCCCTAAACAGTGTGACTGTCTGAGAAATGTTTTGTTTTGTTTTTCTCCATATCCCAAATTCTTATCTGAGGGACAGTTTGGGCAGCAGCCCGTAAATGATTGTTGTTTGGCTCGTTTTCTATGTGGGCACATTGTTGTTATTGTTGCTATTATTTAATGCCTTCCTCAAGGAGTTCACGGTATTTGCCTGTTGTATGTTTGGGTTTCATGAAGGACCAACATCTGTATGCTGGGTTTGGATGATTTAAAAAAGTTGTCGTTACAGCCAGATGGCCATAACGATCTTCTCCAAAAATTTCGCATCTTTTAATTTGTGCTTTAAAATAAATTTATCATTTTAAAATAATATTCTTAGAAGAAGAAATATAAAACCTGAGGCCTATGTTTGATTACGCTTCCTAAATTGATTAAGTATTTGGATATTCTTAAAGGAAAGGATTTGTAGGCATTATAATTAATTTCAGGTTGAATAGTATTCGGAGAAAGAACACATGACTTTTCCAGGGGAAGGTGGGCAAAAAGAAGAAAGATTGTTTGTATTTAAATTAGACTAAGTAACAGTATTCTAAATAAAGCACTATTGGTTGAGTTAGACAAAAAAGACAATTACTCAGCGGGGTTAGGTTATGAAGAGTCATTTTGATGACACTCGAATTGAAATTTAGTATGCTCTCTTATGACATACCTTATTCAAAGTGCATAGCCTGTTCAGATTTTATATCCAGCTGTTGATTCCATTGAAGGTATTACAACCCCTGCCCTGGCCAGTGCAGCTCAGTCGGTTGGAGCATCCTCCTGTGAACTGACGGGTTGTGGGTTTGATCCCTGCCCAGACATCACATTGGAGCAGCAAGAGTGGGCAGGGCCTGGCACTCTTGGCCTCTGAGTCTAGTGGTAACTCAACCTTTGGTCTACCCTAGGCAGTGAGGGCCGTCTTTTATTTCTTCAATTTAAATCTGGCCAATAGGAACTCATTTTTTAATGTCTTTTTTTTTATCAATTTTGTCAATATGCACTCAAGAGTATCTAAGTGAAAAACATGGTAAAGCCTCGAGCCTTCTTCATTTGGCTGGGCTCCCTCCTGAGACCCTGTTCCCATGTCTATTTCTGATAGACCTCTTCTAACTGATCTGACTGCTGCCTTGGGATGAGGAGCAGTCTGATATAGCAGGCAATCCTGACTTTGTTTATTTGGTTCTTTTTCAGAGGTTGACTAGATTTTAATATGTAAGCATTAAGGGCCATGTGGAAAACATATGTATCTAGATATTTGAGCACATCCTAGAAAAACTTGTTTCAGAGATCAAAAAATGAATGGAGTGTACATTTTTATGTGTCCTGATGTGCTTGGAACTGGTCCATCTGAGGAGGCAGTAGCACGTGTCCCAGCCTCATAGTTCAGGAGGACCAAATGCTGTATACACAGTTGCAGTACAGGGTCTTGGAAGCACAGGTGAAGGGACGAAAGGGGAGAGGTGGCACAGAGAACAAAGTGGCTGTGGCCCTGTTTTGGGAGAGAGACAGATATTAGGAAGGTTTCCTGGAAAAGGCTATACCACAGCTAGTCAGAGGGAACATCATATGCAAAAGGTAGAGAGGCATGAACCAACATGATGTGTTCTGGAAACCACAAGTAGTTGGATAACCCTAAAGCCAAAAATATGAGCAAAGAGGCTGGAAAAGTGGTTGGGGCAAAAGTTAAATACCGCATGAATTCAAAACAGGGAGTTGACTGCATGTCAAAGTTAATATTAATTATGAGTTAGAAGAAAGATAAAAATAAAATTTAAAACTTTGAATTTAAAAGAGTGAATATCTTATTTTTTAACTTCATTTACAATTTTTAACTTTGCTATTCGTTAGACATTAAACTGGTTTCTCTATATCTGGAGCGTGTCTTTTTTTTTTTTAAATCCATACCCACGGACACCCTTTCACTGCTTTTTTTAGAGAGAGGGAGGGAGGTAGAGAGAGAGAGATAGAAAGAAATAAAGATGTGAGAGAGAAACATCAATTGGCCACCTTCTGCAAGTACCCTGACCTGCAACTTACAACCTGGTGGAACCTGCAGCCTAGGTATGTGCCCTGACCTGGAACCAAGCCCACGACACTTTGATGTGTGGGACGATGCTGCAACCAACTGGGCCACAGTGGCCAGGGCATTTGGGGCATGTCTTGTCATGTACTTACAGTTGCACTTAATCCCATTTGTTATTGCAAGTTAATTCGAAGTCTATAAAGACAAGATGAGACTGTCTTCAAATCCTAATTTTAGGTGGTAGGAGAGCCTACTTCCCTGATGTATGAAACAGATATCTTGGGAATTGAATACGCTAAGAAAATTTATTACAAAGCTTCATCCAAAGCATCTGAGGTATGCTTTGCTAGTTTAAAATTAAACAGTTGTGCACTTAGTATACACAAAGCACCATACTAAGAAAATGGTAAAGCGATGGAAAAAGCATGAACTTGTGGGTCAGACCTGCCTGAATAACTTAGTAGCTGTAGCCTTGAACAAGCAGAGTTACCTTTCTGGGATTCTTTTTCTCTTATCCATAAAGTACGAGTATGTATGGCGTAGTTTTGCAAGGACTGACTAACAAGTTTAAAACTTTTAGTGCAGTTCTGGAGTGTCGTGGGTGGTCCAATGGTAGATATGGGTTGTTATCATCAATGTTAAGATCCTGTTAGAACTTAACATTTCAATAATAAACTGCTGAGAACTTAAGAATGTTGTCATTTTAGTAATTAAAGATGATCATATTCACACCTTATTAAGTACACTCTGGGAAAAATAACTGAATAAAGCCACTCATCTTCCATTAAATCTTACCTAGTAATGTAAAGCAAACCAATCTGTGTTGGTTGTGCTATCACTAGTAAGAAAATCCAGATTTTAGAAAGATGAACAAGTTGATTAGGGTTAAAAATAGAATATGTTGTGGGAAAGTGCAAAGAATTTAGTTTTATCTTTTTACACTGTTTTTATAAAAGGATACACAGTCACTATAAAACATTCAAACCAAATGGAAATAGGAAAAGAAAAGCAACAAACCCTACTAGCCAGAAATAACCAGGGTGAATAATTCAGAAGCATCATTCCAGACACCTTTCCATGCA